>JARYGA010024256.1:0-68997 GCA_030545235.1 Helianthus tuberosus | reverse complement strand
GATTCCATTCTTGGGTGGTTGGTTTAGCCCTTGTTCCTGTAACTCGAATCCTAGCCTGGTATATCCCATTTTAATCTTACACCATTGTGAACCTTACGTCTTTTTTACTCTCTGATCGAGGTTCTCAGCGTTGAAAAATCTACGTAAACTAAATCACACGTGTATATGTTGACATTTAAGAGATATACAGTCAAGAAAATCAAGGGTAATGGTGATATATATGCGGATTAGACACAAAAAAAAACACTCAACAAATGGCTACAATTTAAGGAATGTGTTTAGTGACGACATCAGATTCCTAATTGATGGAGAAAGGTCTGGTGGCAAGAAAAGCAGTTTCTAGGAGGTTGTCAAGTGTTTTCGCTCGACGATTCCATCTTAAGTGGTTGGTTTGGCCCTTGTTCCTGTAACTCGAATCCTAGCCCGGTATATCCCATTTTAATCTTACACCATTGTGAACCTTAAGTCTTTTTTACTCTCTGATCGAGGTTCTCGGCGTTGAAAAATCTACATAAACTAAATCACACGTGTATATGTTGACATTTAAGAGATATACAGTCAAGAAAATCAAGGGCAATAGTAATATATATGCGGATTAGACACAAAAAAAAAAACACTCAACAAATGGCTTCAATTTAAGGAATGTGTTTAGTGACGGCATCAGATTGCTAATTGATGGAGAAAGGTCTGGTGGCAAGAAAAGCTGCTTCTAGGAGGTTGTCATGTGTTTTCGCTCGACGATTCCATTCTTGGGTGGTTGGTTTGGCCCTTGTTCCTGTAACTCGAATCCTAGCCCGATATATCCCATTTTAATCTTACACCATTGTGAACCTTACGTCTTTTTTACTCTCTGATCGAGGTTCTCGGCGTTGAAAAATCTACGTAAACTAAATCACACGTGTATATGTTGACATTTAAGAGATATACAGTCAAGAAAATCAAGGGCAATGGTGATATATATGCGGATTAGACACCAAAAAAAAACACTCAACAAATGGCTACAATTTAAGGAATGTGTTTTGTGACGACATCAGATTCCAAATTGATGGAGAAAGGTCTGGTGGCAAGAAAAGCAGCTTCTAGGAGGTTGTGAAGTCTTTTCGCTCGACGATTCCATCTTGGGTGGTTGGTTTGGCCCTTATTCCTGTAACTCGAATCCTAGCCCGGTATATCCCATTTTAATCTTACACCATTGTGAACCTTACGTCTTTTTTACTCTCTGACCGAGGTTCTCGGCGTTGAAAAATCTACGTATACTAAATCACACGTGTAAATGTTGACATTTAAGAGATATACAGTCAAGAAAATCAAGGGCAATAGTGATATATATGCGGATTAGACACAAAAAAAATACTCAACAAATGGCTACAATTTAAGGAATGTGTTTAGTGACGGCATCAGATTGCTAATTGATGGAGAAAGGTCTGGTGGCAAGAAAAGCTGCTTCTAGGAGGTTGTCATGTGTTTTCGCTTGACGATTCCATTCTTGGGTGGTTGGTTTGGCCCTTGTTCCTGTAACTCGAATCCTAGCCCGGTATATCCCATTTTAATCTTACACCATTGTGAACCTTACATCTTTTTTACTCTCTGATCGAGGTTCTCGGAGTTGAAAAATCTACGTAAACTAAATCACACGTGTATATGTTGACATTTAAGATATATACAGTCAAGAAAATGAAGGGCAATGGTGATATATATGCGGATTAGACACCAAATAAAAACACCTAACAAATGGCTACAATTTAAGGAATGTGTTTAGTGACGACATCAGATTCCTAATTGATGGAGAAAGGTCTGGTGGCAAGAAAAGCAGCTTCTAGGAGGTTGTCAAGTGTTTTCGCTCGACGATTCCATTCTTGGGTGGTTGGTTTGGCCCTTGTTCCTGTAACTCGAATCCTAGCCCGGTATATCCCATTTTAATCTTACACCATTGTGAACCTTACGCCTTTTTTACTCTCTGATCGAGGATCTCGGCATTGAAAAATCTTCGTAAACTAAATCACACGTGTATATGTTGACATTTAAGAGATATACAGTCAAGAAAATCAAAGGCAATGGTGATATATATGCGGATTAGATACAAAAAAAAACACTCAACAAATGGCTACAATTTAAGGAATGTGTTTAGTGACGGCATCAGATTCATAATTGATGGAGAAAGGTCTGGTGGTAAGAAAAGCTGCTTCTACGAGGTTGTCAAGTGTTTTCGCTCGACGATTCCATCTTGGGTGGTTGGTTTGGCCCTTGTTCCTGTAACTCGAATCATAGCCCGGTATATCCCCTTTTAATTTTACACCATTGTGAATCTTACGCATTTTTTACTCTCTGATCGAGGTTCTCGGCATTGAAAAATCTTCGTAAAATAAATCACACGTGTATATGTTGATATGTAAGAGATATACGGTCATGATAATCAAGGGAAATGGTGATATATATGCGGATTAGACACCAAAAAAAATCACTCAACAAATGGCTACAATTTAAGGAATGTGTTTAGTGACGGCGTTAGATACCAAATTGATGGAGAAAGGTCTGGTGGTAAGAAAAAACTGCTTCTAGGAGGTTGTCAAGTGTTTTCGCTTGACGATTCCATTCTTGGGTGGTTGGTTTAGCCCTTGTTCCTGTAACTCGAATCCTAGCCCGATATATCCCATTTTAATTTTACACCATTGTGAACCTTACGCCTTTTTTACTCTCTGATCTAGGTTCTCGGCATTGAAAAATATTCGGAAACTAAATCACACGTGTATATGTTGATATTTAAGAGATATACAGTCCAGAAAATCACGGGCAAATGTGATATATATGCGGATTAGACACAATAAAAAAAACCCTCAACAAATGGCTACAATTTAAGGAATGTGTTTAGTGACGGCAACAGATTCCTAATTGATGGAGAAAGGTCTGATGGCAAGAAAAGCTGCTTCTAGGAGGTTGTCAAGTGTTTTCCCTCGACGATTCCATTCTTGGGTGGTTGGTTTGGCCCTTGTTCCTGCAACTCGAATCCTAGCCCGGTATATCCCATTTTAATCTTACACCATTGTGAACCTTACGTCTTTTTTACTCTCTGATCGAGGTTCTCGGCGTTGAAAAATCTACGTAAACTAAATCACACGTGTATATGTTGACATTTAAGATATATACAGTCAAGAAAATCAAGGGCAATAGTGATATATATGCGGATTAGACACAAAAAAAAAACACTCAACAAATGGCTAAAATTTAAGGAATGTGTTTAGTGACGACATCAGATTCCTAATTGATGGAGAAAGGTCTGGTGGCAAGAAAAGCAGCTTCTAGGAGGTTGTCAAGTGTTTTCGCTAGACGAATCCATTCTTGGGTGGTTGGTTTGGCCCTTGTTCCTGTAACTCGAATCCTTGCCCGGTATATCTCATTTTAATCTTACACCATTGTGAACCTTACGTCTTTTTTACTCTCTGATCGAGGTTCTCGGCGTTGAAAAATCTACGTAAACTAAATCACACGTGTATATGTTGACATTTAAGAGATATACAGTCAAGAAAATCAAGGGCAATGGTGATATATATGCGGAGTAGACACCAAAAAAAAACACTCAACAAATGCCTACAATTTAAGGAATGTGTTTAGTGACGACATCAGATTCCTAATTGATGGAGAAAGGTCTGGTGGCAAGAAAAGCAGCTTCTAGGAGGTTGTCAGGTGTTTTCGCTCGACGATTCCATTCTTGGGTGGTTGGTTTGGCCCTTGTTCCTGTAACTCGAATCCTAGCCCGGTATATCCCAATTTAATCTTACACCATTGTGAACCTTACGCCTTTTTTACTCTCTGATCGAGGTTCTCGGCATTGAAAAATCTTCGTAAACTAAATCACACGTGTATATGTTGACATTTAAGAGATATACAGTCAAGAAAATCAAAGGCAATGGTGATATATATGCGGATTAGACACCAAAAAAAAAACACTCAACAAATGGCTACAATTTAAGGAATGTGTTTAGTGACGGCATCAGATTCATAATTGATGGAGAAAGATCTGGTGGTAAGAAAAGCTGCTTCTAGGAGGTTGTCAAGTGTTTTCGCTCGACGATTCCATCTTGGGTGGTTGGTTTGGCCCTTGTTCCTGTAACTCGAATCATAGCCCGGTATATCCCCTTTTAATTTTACACCATTGTGAATCTTACGCATTTTTTACTCTCTGATCGAGGTTCTCGGCATTGAAAAATCTTCGTAAACTAAATCACACGTGTATATGTTGATATGTAAGAGATATACGGTCATGAAAATCAAGGGAAATGGTAATAAATATGCGGATTAGACACCAAAAAAATCACTCAACAAATGGCTACAATTTAAGGAATGTGTTTAGTGACGGCATCAGATACCAAATTGATGGAGAAAGGTCTGGTGGTAAGAAAAACTGCTTCTAGGAGGTTGTCAAGTGTTTTCGCTTGACGATTCCATTCTTGGGTGGTTGGTTTAGCCCTTGTTCCTGTAACTCGAATCCTAGCCCGATCTATCCCATTTTAATTTTACACCATTGTGAACCTTACGCCTTTTTACTCTCTGATCTAGGTTCTCGGCATTGAAAAATCTTCGGAAACTAAATCACACGTGTATATGTCGATATTTTAGAGATATACAGTTCAGAAAATAAAGGGCAATTGTGATATATATGCGGATTAGACACAATAAAAAAACACTCAACAAATGGCTACAATTTAAGGAATGTGTTTAATGACGGCAACAGATTCCTAATTGATGGAGAAAGGTCTGATGGCAAGAAAAGCTGCTTCTAGGAGGTTGTCAAGTGTTTTCGCTCGACGATTCCATTCTTGGGTGCTTGGTTTGGCCCTTGTTCCTGCAACTCGAATCCTAGCCCGGTATATCCCATTTTAATTTTACACCATTGTCAACCTTACGATTTTTTTACTCTCTGATCGAGGTTCTCTGCATTGAAAAATCTTCGTAAACTAAATCACATGTGTATGTGTTGATATTTAAGAGATATACAGTCAAGAAAATCAAGGGCAATGGTGATATATATGCGGATTAGACACCAAAACAAAATCACTCAACAAATGGCTACAATTTAAGGAATGAGTTTAGTGACGGCATCAGATTCCTAATTGATGGAGAAAGGTCTGGTGGCAAGAAAAGCTGCTTCTAGGAGGTTGTCAAGTGTTTTTGCTTGACGATTCCATTCTTGGGTGGTTGGTTTAGCCCTTGTTCCTGTAACTCGAATCCTAGCCCGGTATATCCCATTTTAATTTTACACCATTGTGAACCTTATGCCTTTTTTACTCTCGGATCGAGGTTCTTGGCATTGAAAAATCGTCGTAAACTAAATCACACATGTATATGTTGGTATTTAAGAGATATACAGTCAAGAAAATCAAGGGCAATGGTGATATATATGCGGATTAGACACAAAAAAAAAACACTCAACAAGTGGCTACAATTTAAGGAATGTGTTTAGTGACGGCATCAGATTCCTAATTGATGGAGAATGGTCTGGTGGCAAGAAAAGCTGCTTCTAGGAGGTTGTCAAGTGTTTTCGCTCGACGATTCCATTCTTGGGTGGTTGGTTTGGCCCTTGTTCCTGCAACTCGAATCCTAGCCCGGAATATCTCATTTTAATTTTACACCATTGTGAACCTTACGCATTTTTTACTCACTGATCGAGGTTCTCGGCATTGAAAAATCTTCGTAAACTAAATCACACGTGTATGTGTTGATATTTAAGAGATATACAGTCAAGAAAATCAAGGGCAATGGTGATATATATGCGGATTAGACACCAAAAAAAAATCACTCAACAAATGGCTACAATTTAAGGAATGTGTTTAGTGACGGTATCAGATTCCTAATTGATGCAGAAAGGTCTGGTGGCAAGAAAAGCTGCTTCTAGGAGGTTATCAAGTGTTTTCGCTCGACGATTCCATTCTTGGGTGGTTGGTTTGGCCCTTGTTCCTGTAACTCGAATCCTAGCCCAGTATATCCCATTTTAATTTTACACCATGTGAACCTTAAGCCTTTTTTACTCTCTGATCAAGGTTCTCGGCATTGAAAAGCTGCGTAAACTAAATCAAACGTGTATATGTTGATATTTAAGAGATATACAGTCAAGATAATCAAGGGCAATGGTGATATATATATGCGGATTAGACACCAAAAAAAAACACTAAACAAATGGCTACAATTTAAAGAATGTGTTTAGTGACGGCATCAGATTCCTAATTGATGGAGAAAGGTCTGGTGGCAAGAAAATCTGCTTCTAGGAGGTTGTCAAATGTTTTCGCTCGACGATTCCATTCTTGGGTGGTTGGTTTGGCCCTGGTTCCTGTAACTCGAATCCTGGCCCGGTATATCCCATTTTAATTGTACACCATTGTGAACCTTACGCCTTTTTTACTCTCTGATCGAGGTTCTCGGCATTGAAAAATCTTCGTAAACTAAATCACACGTGTATATGTTGACATTTAAGAGATATACAGTCAAGAAAATAAAGGGCAATGGTGATATATATGCGGATTAGACACAAAAAAAAACACTCAACAAATGGCTACAATTTAAGGAATGTGTTTAGTGATGGCATCAGATTCCTAATTGATGAAGAAAGGTCTGGTGGTAAGAAAAGCTGCTTCTAGGAGGTTGTCAAGTGTTTTCGCTGGACGATTCCATTCTCGGGTGGTTGGTTTGGCCCTTGTTCCTGTAACTCGAATCCTAGCCCGGTGTATCCCATTTTAATCTTACACCATTGTGAACCTTACGCCTTTTTTACTCTCTGATCGAGGTTCTCGGCATTGAAAAATCTTCGTAAACTAAATCATACATGTATATGTTGATATTTAAGAGATATACAGTCAAGAAAATCAAGGGCAATGGTGATATATATGCGGATTAGACACAAAAAAAAACACTCAACAAATGGCTACAATTTAAGGAATGTGTTTAGTGACGGCATCGGATTCCTAATTGATGGAGAAAGGTCTGGTGGCAAGAAAAGCTGCTTCTAGGAGGTTGTCAAATATTTTCGCTCGACGATTCCATTCTTGGGTGGTTGGTTTGGCCCTTGCCCCTGTAACTCGAATCCTAGCCCTGTATATCCCATTTTAATTTAACACCATTGTGAACCTTACGCCTTTTTTACTCTCTGATCGAGGTTCTCGGCATTGAAAAATCTTCGTAAACTAAATCACACGTATATATGTTGATATTTAAGAGATATACAGTCATGAAAATCAAAGGCAATGGTGATATATATGCGGATTAGACACCAAAACAAAATCACTCAACAAATGGCTACAATTTAAGGAATGTGTTTAGTGATGGCATCAGATTCCTAACTGATGGAGAAAGGTCTGGTGGTAAGAAAAGCTGTTTCTAGGAGGTTGTCAAGTGTTTTTGCTTGACGATTCCATTCTTGGGTGGTTGGTTTAGCCCTTGTTCCTGTAACTCGAATCCTAGCCCGGTATATCCCATTTTAATTTTACACCACTGTGAACCTTATGCCTTTTTTACTCTCGGATCGAGGTTCTTGGCATTGAAAAATCATCGTAAACTAAATCACACGTGTATATGTTGGTATTTAAGAGATATACAGTCAAGAAAATCAAGGGCAATGGTGATATATATGCGGATTAGACACAAAAAAAACACTCAACAAATGGCTACAATTTAAGGAATGTGTTTAGTGACGGCATCAGATTCCTAATTGTTGGAGAATGGTCTGGTGGCAAGAAAAGCTGCTTCTAGGAGGTTGTCAAGTGTTTTCGCTCGACGATTCCATTCTTGGGTGGTTGGTTTGGCCCTTGTTCCTGTAACTCGAATCCTACCCGGTATATCCCATTTTAATTTTACACCATTGTGAACCTTACGCCTTTTTTACTCACTGATAGAGGTTCTCGGCATTGAAAAATCTTTGTAAACTAAATTACACGTGTATATGTTGACATTTAAGAGATATACAGTCAAGAAAAATCAAGGGCACTGGTGATATATATGGGGATTAGACACCAAAACAAAATCACTCAACAAATGGCTACAATTTAAGGAATGTGTTTAGTGACGGCATCAGATTTCCAATTGATGGAAAAAGGTCTGGTGGCAAGAAAAGCTGCTTCTAGGAGGTTGTCAAGTGTTTTCGCTCGACGATTCCATTCTTGGGTGGTTGGTTTGGCTCTTGTTCCTGTAACTCGAATCCTAGCCCGGTGTATCCCATTTTAATTTTACACCATTGTGAACCTTACGCCTTTTTTACTCTCTGATCGAGGTTCTCGGCATTGAAAAATATTCGTAAACTAAATCACACGTATATATGTTGATATTTAAGAGATATACAGTCAAGAAAATCACGGGCAATGGTGATATATATGCGGATTAGACACAAAAAAAAAAACACTCAACAAATTGCTACAATTTAAGGAATGTGTTTAGTGACGGCATCAGATTCCTAATTGATGGAGAAAGGTCTGGTGGCAAGAAAAGCTGCTTCTAGGAGGTTGTCAAGTGTTTTCGCTCGACGATTTCACTCTTGGGTGGTTGGTTTGGCCCTTGTTCCTGTAACTCGAATCCTAGCCCGGTATATCCCATTTTAATTTTATACCATTGTGAACCTTACGCCTTTTTTACTCTCTGATAGAGGTTCTCGGCATTGAAAAATCTTCGTAAACTAAATCACACGTGTCTATGTTGACATTTAAGAGATATACAGTCAAGAAAATCAAGGGCAACGGTGATATATATGCGGTTTAGACACCAAAAAAAATCACTCAACAAATGGTTACAATTTAAGGAATGTGTTTAGTGCTGCTTCTAGGAGGTTGTCAAGTGTTTTCGCTCGATGATTCCATTCTTGGGTGGTAGGTTTGGCCCTTGTTCCTGTAACTCGAATCCTAGCCCGGTATATCCCATTTTAATTTTACACCATTGTGAACCTTACGCCTTTTTTACTCTCTGATCGAGGTTCTCGGCATTGAAAAATCTTCGTAAAGTAAATCACACATGTATATGTTGACATTTTAGAGATATACAGTCAAGAAAATCAAGGACAATGGTGATATATATGCGGATTAGACACCAAAAAAAGCACTCAACAAATGGCTACAATTTAAGGAATGTGTTTAGTGACGGCATCAGATTCCTAATTGATGGAGAAAGCTCTGGTGGTAAGAAAAGCTGCTTCTAGGAGGTTGTCAAGTGTTTTCGCTCGATGATTCCTTTCTTGGGTGGTTTCTTTGGCCTTTGTTCCTGTAACTCGAATCCTAGCCCGGTTTATCCCATTTTAATTTTACACCATTGTGAACCTTACGCCTTTTTTACTCTCTGATCGAGGTTCTCGGCTTTGAAAAATCATCGTAAACTAAATCACACGTGTATATGTTGACATTTAAGAGATATACAGTCAAGAAAATCAAGGGCAATAGTGATATATATGCGGATTAGAGACCAAAAAAAATCACTCAACAAATGGTTACAATTTATGGAATGTGTTTAGTGCTGCTTCTAGGAGGTTGTCAAGTGTTTTCGCTCGATGATTCCATTCTTGGGCGGTTGGTTTGGCCCTTGTTCCTGTAACTCGAATCCTAGCCCGGTATATCCCATTTTAATTTTACACCATTGTGAACCTTACGCCTTTTTTACTCTCTAATCGAGGTTCTCGGCATTGAAAAATCTTCGTAAACTAAATCACACGTGTATATGTTGACATTTAAGAGATATACAGTCAAGAAAATCAAGGGCAATGTTGATATATATGCGGATTAGACACCAAAAAAAAACACTCAACAAATTGCTACAATTTAAGGAATGTGTTTAGTGACGGCATCAGATTTCTAATTGATGGAGAAAGGTCTGGTGGCAAGAAAAGCTGCTTCTAGGAGGTTGTCAAGTGTTTTCGCTCGACGATTCTGTAGGATCGGTTTTGACACCGTTCGATTGCGTAACGACACGTTCGACGTGCGGAATCCGTGAACGTGCGTGACCGAACACACAAGAACGTACTAGAATCTTGATTCTATTGAAAATACACTTGTACAATCACTTGAGAGAGTTTTCTCTCTCTAGACTTTCTCTCTCTACAATTAGATCTCCAAAATCACAAATGAGCAAAAGTCTTCTTCAAGCTAAATCATGATTTAGCTTGAATGGTATATATAGTGGTGTTGATTTAGCTTGAAATGACATGTGACACTTTCAAGCTAAATCATGATTTCCCTTGAAATGACATATGACACTTTCAAGGTAAATCACCACGTTCAACACTACGACTCGGATTGACGAAGGCGATAGACATTAATGCATCAACAAACTCCCCCTTGGATATTGCCGCAGTCAATCCTTAGTCAAACTCGTAACGACTTGCCATTCTCTCTCTCTTGATTCTTGCTCGAACAGAATCCCGGTGGATCTGTCTTCAGATTCAGCTTCCCCTTTCGGTAGTCTCTTCAGGCTCCCCCTTTCGTCAAGCTTCCGTGCTTTTGGGATCGACACCTGGCTTTCCATATTTTCTGGCTCCCCCTTTCGTCAAGCTTCCGTGCTTTTGGGATCGACGCCTTGCTTTCCGTAGCCAAAGAATCAAAAAACCTACATGTCTCAACCTTTCATAAGACAAAATAATTTTGATTCTAAAAGAATTCGCTCAACATTCTCAAGCATATGACACACAATATTGTGATTCAAATTAATGAATCATCTAAACATTTGAGGATTATCTTTCAACTTCTCATCATCTTAACCAAACCAATTGTTCATCTTGTTTAGCCTTCGAGATTTTGAATATCAGCTTTTCAACATCAGTTGTCAAAAATCTTTTTGGATTTTTCAAAAATTTAAGCTAAAACACACTAAAATCTTTTTGGATTTTGAATGAAATGAAATGCAGAAATGAAATATATACAATCATATTTTGTGAGTTTGCGAAAGAGGATCATATCAGTTTTTGAGACACATCACAAGCACCGTTAAGCTTTTAATCGTTTTAAGTTCTAAACGATTCACCTTGATTGACGATATAATTGTCCTCTTAAGCTCAATCTAAAAACTTTCGAAATGCTTACCGATACGTTAAGGTATATTAATTTTGCACTAAATTCTTATGGACCCCACGATCTCAGCATATCCCCTCATCATGCAATACACTGACTCAAGTAATGCCTTTAAACTTTTCATCAACTGTGATTTGTGCGAAAACAAAGCAGAATGTTTAAACATTAACAATCAGGTCGATACTTCCGTATACGCAGAGAAAGTCCAATGTTTAAACAAAATAAGAAAATAAAACAAGTTGAAGTTGTTTAGGCTTTAACCACCAGGTCGATACTCCCGTATACGCAGAGGAGGTCCAAAGCTTAAACGAAACACCAAAGAAAATAAAGCAGAACGTTTAGGCAACAACATCCAGGTCGATACTCACGTATACGCAGAGGATGTCCGATGCTTAAACAAAATAAAGAAATAAAACAAGTTTAAATCTTTGCAAAATAAAATGCACAATCACAGCGACTTTTCAGCAAAGTTGTGAAAGTTCACAAACTTAACCAGTTTTTATGCTTTTTGGCATTCAGCGATTACTGAGTAGGCACACAATCAAGAAGGACAAAACTAAGTACTATGCTTTTGACCATGTTTCCCACTAGAACTAGGCTTTTTCATTTAAGTTTGTATCGTTATCGCAAATCTACTAGTCTAGCTGAGCCTATCGTCACATCTTTAGTGAGACCGTTTATCACATTTTAACTTTCCATTTCTTTAGCATGCTGTGATCGTCCACTGATGTACTATCATTTCCTCTTTTTCACAACAAAACTCGTTTTGAATTTTTCAATGTTTTTGACTTTTCAAATTTTCTAATTTTTTTAAAATTTTTACTCCCCCTAAAATCAAAATATGTTTCAATTTTGATTTTCCGGGAAAATTTGAAAGTAAATGCAATAAACTGTACAAAGTAAAGTGACAAACTGATGAGAATTGCCTCAATTCGCCATCCACTTGGCATAAACAATCAGAACTTCCCCTGACAACAAACTATTTTCCCATTATGATTTCAAAACACTTAAGTTTGTTTTAATCAAAATGGTTTTTCCGGAAAAATTAGTTTTGTGTGCCATTTCATAAACTTGGGGTTAATCATCACTTGTTTTCAACTTCTTGTAGGTTTATCAAAAACACAGTTACCACTTGAAAGATAGTTAAATCAAGTACAATTTAATGTCCTTGATTAACCACTTGTAAGGCGAAAAATCACCAGAGTGAAATTTCTCAAGAAAGATGCCGATTCCTACTCCCCAATTACCAACCTGGGAGTTCCGGCAAGTCAGGTTTTTCATTTGAACAAATTCACCCAAGCCTGACAGTCCTTGGGTGATTTAGAATTCTTGTTCAACAATGGTGGATAGTTTACATCATCCATTGTTAAACCTGAATTCTCCATTTTTACCTCAACACATGGCTCTTCTGGTTTTACCATACCAGAATCATTGCCTGAACGTGGCTTGTCTGACATTGATGAGCCAGATTCATTGCCGACATGTGGCTCCTTTGTTTCCAAAGAAACAGATTCATCGCCAACCATTTTCTTCTTCACACTCCATTCTGTCATCAGATTTGCATCTGATGAATTCGTTTTGCTTGATTTGTCATTCTTTGAAGAGCAAGACGATTTATCAGAACTTTTATCTGTTTTACCAGTTGTATCCGAGGACACAATCCTTTCAAGATACTCTTTTGCTTTCTTTCTTTTCTTTCTCAGTCGGTCTTTCTGCCCTTGTGAAAGCTTTACTTTCTGTTCTTTGGACTTTTCTTCGACCTTGACTGATTTCTTCTTCACTACTTTCTGAGATTTAGCCCTCGATCTTCCCATTGATCTCATTGGGCAATCTCTTGCAATATGTCCTTTGATTTGGCAATTATAGCATCTCCTCGTCTCAAACCACTGATTCTGGCAGTTAACAGCAATGTGTCCTTGAATACCACAAGAGTAACACACTCTGTTATCGTACCATTCACCACTTTCACACCAAATACTCAGATCATAGCATTGTCTGGCTTTGTGGTAATCGTCACTCCTACTGAAAGCTGGATTTGGCTTTGAAGCACTGTGGTCAAACCTGCACCACATATCACCAACTTTTTGTGAGTTTAAATTTTCAACTTTTTGTGGTTTTTTATAACGATTGGATGACTGAACTGATGAGGTTTTAATCTGGTTTTGAACATTTTCTGATTTTTTAACTTTTTGTTTCTGTTCCACTTTCTTCTTCAAAGGTTTTTGCGTAGAGCATTCACCCTTTTCAGTCGATTGCAGAACAGTTCCTTGGAATTTTTCTTTTAATTTCTTTTCCTCATTTTTTTCATTTTCATCATCAGTTTTCTCATCACAATCTGAATTGATCGGTTCTGGACACACATAAGGTGCAGAAGTTACAAAACCTTTCAACTTACTTTCTAACTCAGCAATTTTAATCCGATCACTTTTAGCTTCTTTTTCAAGCTGAATGATTTTAGCAAGATGAGAATTGATTTCAATTTGTTTTTCAAGATTATCTTTACCAAAAATATCTCTCTCATCTTCTAAAATCTTGATTTGATTTTGAAAATCTTTTTCAATTTTCAATTTTTCATTTTCAAAATCTTTTTCCTTTTCTTTCAAAACTTTGTTTTCCAATGTCAAACTGTTCATGTCATTTAACAGTTTGTCATTTTCAACTTTCAGCTTTTCACAATTTCCCTGTAAATCCAGAATCTGTTTTACATCAGTTTGCTTATCATCTTTCAAAGCTGAAATTTCATCAACAAGCTTCTCTATCACTTGATCATTTTCTTCAGATTTCATTTTTCTAGTCTTTTGGAACTCAAGTTCTTGAGCTTCAATCTTCTCAATGAACGCGCTCAAATTCAAGTCTAAATATCTATCCTTCAAGGTTAACAAATACGTTCCCCACACATCACGTGGTAAAATATTTGCCACTTTGTCAACCCACTCCTTATTAGACTTGGTTATCCCTAATTTTCCCATTTCCAAAACTAGAAGGCAATATCGATCAAACAATTCTTTTATAGACTCTCCCTTGATACCTGTAAAATTATCAAACTTGTTCAGTGCAATATCAATCTTAGAATCCATTTTTCGGTAATGAAAGATTCACGAAAAACAAATTTTCGAATGATATAAAGATTCACACAATCAAAAATTTCCACAAAGCCTGCTAAACGTTTGTTTCCCAATTTAAATCCACAAAGCTAATGATCCACTAATTCAAAATCATCAACACATATGATAGGGCCGTTCAATTCTGATTTACTTCTATTGCACCGACAATTCTAACTCTCAACACAATTTAATTTGACCGCAAATCTGATGTCAAACAACAATTTTCAATGTTTCTTGAAACTCATGAAATCACATAGGCCGAAAACCAATGTTGTTTACTAAATTCTTATCACTTCGATAAATGTGATCACATAAATTCTGATTTTTAATAAAGCCAGCACGATTTCACATACAAACTGATTTTAGCATAAACACTATGTCGATAATATCATCACCAATCAAATTTTCATTTGACCACACTTTCTAAGTCACATGGCAAGTCTTATAACCTTTTGCTAATTGGACCGATTTAATGAGTATGTCAGATAACAATCTTCTATCACATATCTCAAAACACCTTCATATGCAACAATTTCACAATTCTTGAAACTGACAACAACTTTATCGATGAAATACCCAAACACACAAATCGACAATTCTTGTCCTAAATCAACAATTTATATTTTCCAAAAAAAAATCAATTTAATTAATTCTTATTGCTCCCATTTGTTTCGATCAATTAACTAACGCTTTCTGACAACCACATGATCTGACACAATTCATGATTCATTTCTCATTAGGCCGCCCGTATTAGTAGATCTGATACTTCACATGAAACAATCTTTAATTCTCAATTTATCTAGATTTAACCAACCACATGCCCCACTAAGTCGACACCAAATAAAAAAAATCAACAAATTCAATTCTGTTTAAACCGCTAAAAACAAAGTCGCATGAATTCTGTCAAAACGATTAATGTGTTCACGATTTTAGTATTCTTTCATTTGACCAACAACTGTTATCAAGTTCAATCAAAATCAGTTCAAGCAATCAATTCAATCTGACACACTGATAACTCTCAAGCAGAATCTAAGGATGTCTAAAGCGAAATCAACCACTAATCTTTCAAGCGAAATCGATGTACTCTGAAACAGTTTTCAAGCGAAATGACAGATTTCGCTTCAAGCAGTCATTCTTTTCAAGCGAAGCTCATTTATGATGTGTTTCGCTTCAACTTTTCAAGCGAAATCTTGCTGATGTCAAAAGAAATCGGACACAAAAACTCGAATTACTCCAAAACGGCTTGGAGTTTTGATTTGAAACTTGGTAGGGTTTTAAAACATGTATTTTCGCACAATATACTTGAAAATCAGCAGATTTGGACCGGTAAAACACGTTTAATTTGACGAAAAACCGTCAAAAACGTGAAAAAAATGAAAAATTTGAAGAAATAGATGAAAATCAGATCTGAATTCGCTGAAATCAGGTACGAATCAATGTGTTTGATCAAGCAATCGAGCTCCTAGCTCTGATACCACTTGTAGGATCGGTTTTGACACCGTTCGATTGCGTAACGACACGTTCGACGTGCGGAATCCGTGAACGTGCGTGACCGAACACACAAGAACGTACTAGAATCTTGATTCTATTGAAAATACACTTGTACAATCACTTGAGAGAGTTTTCTCTCTCTAGACTTTCTCTCTCTACAATTAGATCTCCAAAATCACAAATGAGCAAAAGTCTTCTTCAAGCTAAATCATGATTTAGCTTGAATGGTATATATAGTGGTGTTGATTTAGCTTGAAATGACATGTGACACTTTCAAGCTAAATCATGATTTCCCTTGAAATGACATATGACACTTTCAAGGTAAATCACCACGTTCAACACTACGACTCGGATTGACGAAGGCGATAGACATTAATGCATCAACAGATTCCACTCTTGGGTGGTTGGTTTGGCCCTTGTTCCTGTAACTCGAATCCTAGCCCGGTATATCCCATTTTAATTTTACACCATTGTGAACCTTACGCCTTTTTTACTCTCTGATAGAGGTTCTCGGCATTGAAAAATATTCGTAAACTAAATCACACGTGTCTATGTTGACATTTAAGAGATATACAGTCAAGAAAATCAAGGGCAATGGTGATATATATGCGGATTAGACACCAAAAAAAATCACTCAACAAATGGTTACAATTTAAGGAATGTGTTTAGTGCTGCTTCTAGGAGGTTGTCAAGTGTTTTCGCTCGATGATTCCATTCTTGGATGGTTGGTTTGGCCCTTGTTCCTGTAACTCGAATCCTAGCCCGGTATATCCCATTTTAATTTTACACCATTGTGAACCTTACGCCTTTTTTACTCTCTGATCGAGGTTCTAGGCATTGAAAAATCTTCGTAAACTAAATCACACATGTATATGTTGACATTTTAGAGATATACAGTCAAGAAAATCAAGGGCAATGGTGATATATATGCGGATTAGACACCAAAAAAAGCACTCAACAAATGGCTACAATTTAAGGAATGTGTTTAGTGACGGCATCAGATTCCTAATTGATGGAGAAAGGTCTGGTGGTAAGAAAAGCTGCTTCTAGGAGGTTGTCAAGTGTTTTCGCTCAACGATTCCTTTCTTGGGTGGTTGGTTTGGCCCTTGTTTCTGTAACTCGAATCCTAGCCCGATTTATCTCATTTTAATTTTACACCATTGTGAACCTTACACCTTTTTTACTCTCGGATCGAGGTTCTCGGCATTGAAAAATCTTCGTAAACTAAATCACACGTGTATATGTTGACAATTAAGAGATATACAGTCAAGAAAATCAAGGGCAATGGTGATATATATGCGGATTAGACACCAAAAAAAACACTCAACAAATGGCAACAATTAAAGGAATGTGTTTAGTTACGGCATCAGATTCCTAATTGATGGAGAAAGGTCTGGTGGCAAGAAAAGCTGCTTCTAGGTGGTTGTCAAGTGTTTTTGTTCGACGATTCCATTCTTGGGTGGTTGGTTTGGCCCTTGTCCCTGTAACTCGAATCCTATCCCGGTATATCCCATTTTAAATCTTACACCATTGTGAAACTTACGCCTTTTTTACTCTCTGATCGAGGTTCTCGGCATTGAAAAATCTTCGTAAACTAAATCACACGTGTATATGGTGACATTTAAGAGATATACAGTCAAGAAAATCAAGGGCAATGGTGATATATATGCGGATTAGACACCAAAAAAATCACTCAACAAATGGTTACAATTTAAGGAATGTGTTCAGTGCTGCTTCTAGGAGGTTGTCAAGTGTTTTCGCTCGATGATTCCATTCTTGGGTGGTTGGTTTGGCCCTAGTTCCTGTAACTCGAATCCTAGCCCGGTTTATCCCATTTTAATTTTACACCAATGTGAAACTTACGCCTTTTTTACTCTCTGATCGAGGTTCTCGGCTTTGAAAAATCATCGTAAACTAAATCACACGTGTATATGTTGACATTTAATAGATATACAGTCAAGAAAATCAAGGGCAATGGTGATATATATGCGGATTAGACACCAAAAAAAATCACTCAACAAATGGCTACAATTTAAGGAATGTTTTAGTGATGCTTCTAGGAGGTTGTCAAGTGTTTTCGCTCGACGATTCCATTCTTGGGTGGTTGGTTTGGCCCTTGTTCCTGTAACTCGAATCCTAGCCAGGTATATCTCATTTAAATTTTACACCATTGTGAACCTTACGCCTTTTTTACTCTCGGATCGAGGTTCTCGGCATTGAAAAATCGTCGTAAACTAAATCACACGTGTATATGTTGACATTTAAGAGATATACAGTGAAGAAAATCAAGGGAAATGGTGATATATATGCGGATTAGACACCAAAAAAAACACTCAACAAATGGCAACAATTTAAGGAATGTGTTTAGTTACGCCATCAGATTCCTAATTGATGGAGAAAGGTCTGGTGGCAAGAAAAGCTGCTTCTAGGAGGTTGTCAAGTGTTTTCGCTCGACGATTCAATTCTTGGGTGGTTGGTTTGGCCCTTGTTCCTGTAACTCGAATCATAGCCCGGTATATCCCATTTTAATTTTACACCATTGTGAACCTTACGCATTTTTTACTCTCTGATCGAAGTTCTCGGCATTGAAAAATCTTCGTAAACTAAATCACAAGTGTATATGTTGATATTTAAGAGATATACAGTCAAGAAAATTAAGGGCAATGGAGATATATATGCGGATTAGACACAAAAAAAACACTCAACAAATGGCTACAATTTAAGGAATGTGTTTAGTGACGGCATCAGATTCCTAATTGATGGAAAAAGGTCTGGTGGCAAGAAAAGCTGCTTTTAGGAGGTTGTCAAGTGTTTTTGCTCGACGATTCCAATCTTGGGTGGTTGGTTTGGTCCTTGTTCCTATAACTCGAATCCAAGCCCAATATATCCCACTTTAATTTTACACCATTGTGAACCTTACGTCTTTTTTACTCTCTGATCGAGGTTCTCGGCATTGAAAAATCTTCGTAAACTAAATCACACGTGTATATGTTGTCATTTAAGAGATATACAGTCAAGAAAATCAAGAGCAATAGTGATATATATGCGGATTAGACACAAAAAAAAAACTCTCAACAAATGGCTACAATTTAAGGAATGTGTTTAGTGACGGCATCAGATTGCTAATTGATGGAGAAAGGTCTGGTGGCAAGAAAAGCTGCTTCTAGGAGGTTGTCAAGTGTTTTCGCTCGACGATTCCATTCTTGGGTGGTTGATTTGGCCCTTGTTCCTGTAACTCGAATCCTAGCCTGGTATATCCCATTTTAATCTTACACCATTGTGAACCTTACGTCTTTTTTACTCTCTGATCGAGGTTCTCAGCGTTGAAAAATCTACGTAAACTAAATCACACGTGTATATGTTGACATTTAAGAGATATACAGTCAAGAAAATCAAGGGCAATGGTGATATATATGCGGATTAGACACAAAAAAAAACACTCAACAAATGGCTACAATTTAAGGAATGTGTTTAGTGACGACATCAGATTCCTAATTGATGGAGAAAGGTCTGGTGGCAAGAAAAACAGTTTCTAGGAGGTTGTCAAGTGTTTTCGCTCGACGATTCCATCTTGAGTGGTTGGTTTGGCCCTTGTTCCTGTAACTCGAATCCTAGCCCGGTATATCCCATTTTAATCTTACACCATTGTGAACCTTACGTCTTTTTTACTCTCTGATCGAGGTTCTCGGCGTTGAAAAATCTACGTAAACTAAATCACACGTGTATATGTTGACATTTAAGAGATATACAGTCAAGAAAATCAAGGGCAATAGTAATATATATGCGGATTAGACACAAAAAAAAACACTCAACAAATGGCTTCAATTTAAGGAATGTGTTTAGTGACGGCATCAGATTGCTAATTGATGGAGAAAGGTCTGGTGGAAAGAAAAGCTGCTTCTAGGAGGTTGTCATGTGTTTTCGCTCGACGATTCCATTCTTGGGTGGTTGGTTTGGCCCTTGTTCCTGTAACTCGAATCCTAGCCCGGTATATCTCATTTAAATTTTACACCATTGTGAACCTTACGCCTTTTTTACTCTCGGATCGAGGTTCTCGGCATTGAAAAATCGTCGTAAACTAAATCACACGTGTATATGTTGACATTTAAGAGATATACAATGAAGAAAATCAAGGGCAATGGTGATATATATGCGGATTAGACACCAAAAAAAACACTCAACAAATGGCAACAATTTAAGGAATGTGTTTAGTTACGCCATCAGATTCCTAATTGATGGAGAAAGGTCTGGTGGCAAGAAAAGCTGCTTCTAGGAGGTTGTCAAGTGTTTTCGCTCGACGATTCAATTCTTGGGTGGTTGGTTTGGCCCTTGTTCCTGTAACTCGAATCATAGCCCGGTATATCCCATTTTAATTTTACACCATTGTGAACCTTACGCATTTTTTACTCTCTGATCGAAGTTCTCGGCATTGAAAAATCTTCGTAAACTAAATCACAAGTGTATATGTTGATATTTAAGAGATATACAGTCAAGAAAATTAAGGGCAATGGAGATATATATGCGGATTAGACACAAAAAAAACACTCAACAAATGGCTACAATTTAAGGAATGTGTTTAGTGACGGCATCAGATTCCTAATTGATGGAAAAAGGTCTGGTGGCAAGAAAAGCAGCTTTTAGGAGGTTGTCAAGTGTTTTTGCTCGACGATTCCAATCTTGGGTGGTTGGTTTGGTCCTTGTTCCTATAACTCGAATCCAAGCCCAATATATCCCACTTTAATTTTACACCATTGTGAACCTTACGTCTTTTTTACTCTCTGATCGAGGTTCTCGGCATTGAAAAATCTTCGTAAACTAAATCACACGTGTATATGTTGTCATTTAAGAGATATACAGTCAAGAAAATCAAGAGCAATAGTGATATATATGCGGATTAGACACAAAAAAAAAACTCTCAACAAATGGCTACAATTTAAGGAATGTGTTTAGTGACGGCATCAGATTGCTAATTGATGGAGAAAGGTCTGGTGGCAAGAAAAGCTGCTTCTAGGAGGTTGTCAAGTGTTTTCGCTCGACGATTCCATTCTTGGGTGGTTGATTTGGCCCTTGTTCCTGTAACTCGAATCCTAGCCTGGTATATCCCATTTTAATCTTACACCATTGTGAACCTTACGTCTTTTTTACTCTCTGATCGAGGTTCTCAGCGTTGAAAAATCTACGTAAACTAAATCACACGTGTATATGTTGACATTTAAGAGATATACAGTCAAGAAAATCAAGGGCAATGGTGATATATATGCGGATTAGACACAAAAAAAAACACTCAACAAATGGCTACAATTTAAGGAATGTGTTTAGTGACGACATCAGATTCCTAATTGATGGAGAAAGGTCTGGTGGCAAGAAAAACAGTTTCTAGGAGGTTGTCAAGTGTTTTCGCTCGACGATTCCATCTTGAGTGGTTGGTTTGGCCCTTGTTCCTGTAACTCGAATCCTAGCCCGGTATATCCCATTTTAATCTTACACCATTGTGAACCTTACGTCTTTTTTACTCTCTGATCGAGGTTCTCGGCGTTGAAAAATCTACGTAAACTAAATCACACGTGTATATGTTGACATTTAAGAGATATACAGTCAAGAAAATCAAGGGCAATAGTAATATATATGCGGATTAGACACAAAAAAAAACACTCAACAAATGGCTTCAATTTAAGGAATGTGTTTAGTGACGGCATCAGATTGCTAATTGATGGAGAAAGGTCTGGTGGAAAGAAAAGCTGCTTCTAGGAGGTTGTCATGTGTTTTCGCTCGACGATTCCATTCTTGGGTGGTTGGTTTGGCCCTTGTTCCTGTAACTCGAATCCTAGCCCGGTATATCTCATTTAAATTTTACACCATTGTGAACCTTACGCCTTTTTTACTCTCGGATCGAGGTTCTCGGCATTGAAAAATCGTCGTAAACTAAATCACACGTGTATATGTTGACATTTAAGAGATATACAGTGAAGAAAATCAAGGGCAATGGTGATATATATGCGGATTAGACACCAAAAAAAACACTCAACAAATGGCAACAATTTAAGGAATGTGTTTAGTTACGCCATCAGATTCCTAATTGATGGAGAAAGGTCTGGTGGCAAGAAAAGCTGCTTCTAGGAGGTTGTCAAGTGTTTTCGCTCGACGATTCAATTCTTGGGTGGTTGGTTTGGCCCTTGTTCCTGTAACTCGAATCATAGCCCGGTATATCCCATTTTAATTTTACACCATTGTGAACCTTACGCATTTTTTACTCTCTGATCGAAGTTCTCGGCATTGAAAAATCTTCGTAAACTAAATCACAAGTGTATATGTTGATATTTAAGAGATATACAGTCAAGAAAATTAAGGGCAATGGAGATATATATGCGGATTAGACACAAAAAAAACACTCAACAAATGGCTACAATTTAAGGAATGTGTTTAGTGACGGCATCAGATTCCTAATTGATGGAAAAAGGTCTGGTGGCAAGAAAAGCTGCTTTTAGGAGGTTGTCAAGTGTTTTTGCTCGACGATTCCAATCTTGGGTGGTTGGTTTGGTCCTTGTTCCTATAACTCGAATCCAAGCCCAATATATCCCACTTTAATTTTACACCATTGTGAACCTTACGTCTTTTTTACTCTCTGATCGAGGTTCTCGGCATTGAAAAATCTTCGTAAACTAAATCACACGTGTATATGTTGTCATTTAAGAGATATACAGTCAAGAAAATCAAGAGCAATAGTGATATATATGCGGATTAGACACAAAAAAAAAACTCTCAACAAATGGCTACAATTTAAGGAATGTGTTTAGTGACGGCATCAGATTGCTAATTGATGGAGAAAGGTCTGGTGGCAAGAAAAGCTGCTTCTAGGAGGTTGTCAAGTGTTTTCGCTCGACGATTCCATTCTTGGGTGGTTGGTTTGGCCCTTGTTCCTGTAACTCGAATCCTAGCCTGGTATATCCCATTTTAATCTTACACCATTGTGAACCTTACGTCTTTTTTACTCTCTGATCGAGGTTCTCAGCGTTGAAAAATCTACGTAAACTAAATCACACGTGTATATGTTGACATTTAAGAGATATACAGTCAAGAAAATCAAGGGCAATGGTGATATATATGCGGATTAGACACAAAAAAAAAACACTCAACAAATGGCTACAATTTAAGGAATGTGTTTAGTGACGACATCAGATTCCTAATTGATGGAGAAAGGTCTGGTGGCAAGAAAAACAGTTTCTAGGAGGTTGTCAAGTGTTTTCGCTCGACGATTCCATCTTGAGTGGTTGGTTTGGCCCTTGTTCCTGTAACTCGAATCCTAGCCCGGTATATCCCATTTTAATCTTACACCATTGTGAACCTTACGTCTTTTTTCCTCTCTGACCGAGGTTCTCGGCGTTGAAAAATCTACGTATACTAAATCACACGTGTATATGTTGACATTTAAGAGATATACAGTCAAGAAAATCAAGGGCAATAGTGATATATATGCGGATTAGACACAAAAAAAACACTCAACAAATGGCTACAATTTAAGGAATGTGTTTAGTGACGGCATCAGATTGCTAATTGTTGGAGAAAGGTCTGGTGGCAAGAAAAGCTGCTTCTAGGAGGTTGTCATGTGTTTTCGCTCGACGATTCCATTCTTGGGTGGTTGGTTTGGCCCTTGTTCCTGTAACTCGAATCCTAGCCCGGTATATCCCATTTTAATCTTACACCATTGTGAACCTTACATCTTTTTTACTCTCTGATCGAGGTTCTCGGCGTTGAAAAATCTACGTAAACTAAATCACACGTGTATATGTTGACATTTAAGATATATACAGTCAAGAAAATGAAGGGCAATGGTGATATATATGCGGATTAGACACAAAAAAAAAACACCTAACAAATGGCTACAATTTAAGGAATGTGTTTAGTGACGACATCAGATTCCTAATTGATGGAGAAAGGTCTGGTGGCAAGAAAAGCAGCTTCTAGGAGGTTGTCAAGTGTTTTCGCTCGACGATTCCATTCTTGGGTGGTTGGTTTGGCCCTTGTTCCTGTAACGCGAATCCTAGCCCGGTATATCCCATTTTAATCTTACACCATTGTGAACCTTACGCCTTTTTTACTCTCTGATCGAGGATCTCGGCATTGAAAAATCTTCGTAAACTAAATCACACGTGTATATGTTGACATTTAAGAGATATACAGTCAAGAAAATCAAAGGCAATGGTGATATATATGCGGATTAGACACCAAAAAAAAAACACTCAACAAATGGCTACAATTTAAGGAATGTGTTTAGTGACGGCATCAGATTCATAATTGATGGAGAAAGGTCTGGTGGTAAGAAAAGCTGCTTCTACGAGGTTGTCAAGTGTTTTCGCTCGACGATTCCATCTTGGGTGGTTGGTTTGGCCCTTGTTCCTGTAACTCGAATCATAGCCCGGTATATCCCCTTTTAATTTTACACCATTGTGAATCTTACGCATTTTTTACTCTCTGATCGAGGTTCTCGGCATTGAAAAATCTTCGTAAACTAAATCACACGTGTATATGTTGATATGTAAGAGATATACGGTCATGAAAATCAAGGGAAATGGTGATATATATGCGGATTAGACACCAAAAAAAATCACTCAACAAATGGCTACAATTTAAGGTATGTGTTTAGTGACGGCATCAGATACCAAATTGATGGAGAAAGGTCTGGTGGTAAGAAAAAACTGCTTCTAGGAGGTTGTCAAGTGTTTTCGCTTGACGATTCCATTCTTGGGTGGTTGGTTTAGCCCTTGTTCCTGTAACTCGAATCCTAGCCCGATATATCCCATTTTAATTTTACACCATTGTGAACCTTACGCCTTTTTTACTCTCTGATCTAGGTTCTCGGCATTGAAAAATATTCGGAAACTAAATCACACGTGTATATGTTGATATTTTTGAGATATACAGTCCAGAAAATCAAGGGCAAATGTGATATATATGCGGATTAGACACAATAAAAAAACCCTCAACAAATGGCTACAATTTAAGGAATGTGTTTAGTGACGGCAACAGATTCCTAATTGATGGAGAAAGGTCTGATGGAGAGAAAAGCTGCTTCTAGGAGGTTGTCAAGTGTTTTCCCTCAACGATTCCATTCTTGGGTGGTTGGTTTGGCCCTTGTTCCTGCAACTCGAATCCTAGCCCGGTATATCCCATTTTAATCTTACACCATTGTGAACCTTACGTCTTTTTTACTCTCTGATCGAGGTTCTCGGCATTGAAAAATCTACGTAAACTAAATCACACGTGTATATGTTGACATTTAAGATATATACAGTCAAGAAAATCAAGGGCAATAGTGATATATATGCGGATTAGACACAAAAAAACACACTCAACAAATGGCTAAAATTTAAGGAATGTGTTTAGTGACGACATCAGATTCCTAATTGATGGAGAAAGGTCTGGTGGCAAGAAAAGCAGCTTCTAGGAGGTTGTCAAGTGTTTTCGCTCGACGATTCCATTCTTGGGTGGTTGGTTTGGCCCTTGTTCCTGTAACTCGAATCCTTGCCCGGTATATCTCATTTTAATCTTACACCATTGTGAACCTTACGTCTTTTTTACTCTCTGATCGAGGTTCTCGGCGTTGAAAAATCTACGTATACTAAATCACACGTGTATATGTTGACATTTAAGAGATATACAGTCAAGAAAATCAAGGGAAATAGTGATATATATGCGGATTAGAAACAAAAAAAAACACTCAACAAATGGCTACAATGTAAGGAGTGTGTTTAGTGACGGCATCAGATTGCTAATTGATGGAGAAAGGTCTGGTGGCAAGAAAAGCTGCTTCTAGGAGGTTGTCATGTGTTTTCGCTCGACGATTCCATTCTTGGGTGGTTTGTTTGGCCCTTGTTCCTGTAACTTGAATCCTAGCCCGGTATATCCCATTTTAATCTTACACCATTGTGAACCTTACGTCTTTTTTACTCTCTAATCGAGGTTCTCGGCGTTGAAAAATCTACGTAAACTAAATCACACGTGTATATGTTGACATTTAAGAGATATACAGTCAAGAAAATCAAGGGCAATGGTGATATATATGCGGAGTAGACACAAAAAAAACACTCAACAAATGCCTACAATTTAAGGAATGTGTTTAGTGACGACATCAGATTCCTAATTGATGGAGAAAGGTCTGGTGGCAAGAAAAGCAGCTTCTAGGAGGTTGTCAGGTGTTTTCGCTCGACGATTCCATTCTTGGGTGGTTGGTTTGGCCCTTGTTCCTGTAACTCGAATCCTAGCCCGGTATATCCCAATTTAATCTTACACCATTGTGAACCTTACGCCTTTTTTACTCTCTGATCGAGGTTCTCGGCATTGAAAAATCTTCGTAAACTAAATCACACGTGTATATGTTGACATTTAAGAGATATACAGTCAAGAAAATCAAAGGCAATGGTGATATATATGCGGATTAGACACCAAAAAAAAACACTCAACAAATGGCTACAATTTAAGGAATGTGTTTAGTGACGGCATCAGATTCATAATTGATGGAGAAAGATCTGGTGGTAAGAAAAGCTGCTTGTAGGAGGTTGTCAAGTGTTTTCGCTCGACGATTCCATCTTGGGTGCTTGGTTTGGCCCTTGTTCCTGTAACTCGAATCATAGCCCGGTATATCCCCTTTTAATTTTACACCATTGTGAATCTTACGCATTTTTTACTCTCTGATCGAGGTTCTCGGCATTGAAAAATCTTCGTAAACTAAATCACACGTGTATATGTTGATATGTAAGAGATATACGGTCATGAAAATCAAGGGAAATGGTAATAAATATGCGGATTAGACACAAAAAAAAAATCACTCAACAAATGGCTACAATTTAAGGAATGTGTTTAGTGACGGCATCAGATACCAAATTGATGGAGAAAGGTCTGGTGGTAAGAAAAACTGCTTCTAGGAGGTTGTCAAGTGTTTTCGCTTGACGATTCCATTCTTGGGTGGTTGGTTTAGCCCTTGTTCCTGTAACTCGAATCCTAGCCCGATCTATCCCATTTTAATTTTACACCATTGTGAACCTTACGCCTTTTTACTCTCTGATCGAGGTTCTCGGCATTGAAAAATCTTCGGAAACTAAATCACACGTGTATATGTCGATATTTTAGAGATATACAGTCCAGAAAATAAAGGGCAATTGTGATATATATGCGGATTAGACACAATAAAAAAACACTCAACAAATGGCTACAATTTAAGGAATGTGTTTAGTGACGGCAACAGATTCCTAATTGATGGAGAAAGGTCTGATGGCAAGAAAAGCTGCTTCTAGGAGGTTGTCAAGTGTTTTCGCTCGACGATTCCATTCTTGGGTTGTTGGTTTGGCCCTTGTTCCTGCAACTCGAATCCTAGCCCGGTATATCCCATTTTAATTTTACACCCACTACAACAAAAATGGCTTTTTAGGACCTTTTATGTGGGACGCCTGTAAAAGTGGGTCCTAAAAAACTATTTAATAGGACTAATGAACTTTTGGGGTCCTTTTATAATATACTCTACTAAACCGGTGTCGTAAAAAACTATTTAATAGGATGGATAATTTTTTGGGGTCCTATTATCATATAATTTAATAGGACACTTAAAGTGTAGATCCTAATAAAGTACTTTATAAGACATTTAATTGTTAGTGTCCCATTATGTGGTACTGTATTAGGACACTTGATCATCTGGGGTCCTATTATAACATAACTTAATAGGACAAGTTGTAGTTAAGTCATAAATGTTCAGTGTTATAGGACTCTTTCTAGTCAAAGTCATATTAGAACTTAACTTAATAGGACATTTAACACTTAGGTCTTATAACTTTAAACTTTATAGGACGCTTAATCATTGTGGTGTTATTATAATACACCGTAATAGGACACTTGATATTTGAGTCATAAAACATTAGTTTTATAGGACGCTTATTCGCTAGAGTTTTACTATAATATAACTTCAAAATACACTTGACACTTGGGTCTTATAAATTTAACCTTATAGGACGCTTAATCATTGTGGTGTTATTATAATACACTGTAATAGGACACCTGATATTTGAGTCATAAAACATCAGTTTTATAAGACACTTATTCGCTAGAGTTCTGATATAACATAACTTAATAGGGCACTTGACACTAGGGTCTTATAACTTTAACCTTTATAGGACGCTTAATCATTATGGTGTTATTATAATACACCGTAATAGGATGCTTGATATTTGAGTCATAAAACATAAGTTTTATAGGACGTTTATTCGCTAGAGTTTTATAATAGGATTCTTGTATGTTTTTCCTTCTGAGTCAGAGGGGGAACGAGTATGGGTGGTTTAAGGATTAAAACAATAGTGAGACCACCCGTAGTGGGGCGGTTTTTTTTTTTTAAATTCGGTTTTTTTTTAAAATAAAAAAAACGCCCAAAAACGCCTTGCCCCCATTACATAGGGCGTTTTTAAAAAAAAATCAAAAAAGCCCCCTTGGCGTGGTTTTAAGAACGCCTTGCCCCCTTCTGCTTGTCCAATCATCTTTCATCTCCCTTTTTGTTATCCAATAAGATTTTTAGGTGTTTTTTCTTTATTTTATTTAATGCCCCAATAATGCCCAATAATGCCACATCCCCACTACACCAATTTTAGAAAACGCCCAATAATGCCCCTTTGTTGACTGGACCGCCACATGGCGTAAAATGCCCTAGGGTGGGGGCATTATCTTCCCCTTCCACTACACATGATCTGAGTAAATATTGATTTTGAAATCAAGTTCCATTTTTTTTACTTTCATAAATAATGATTCATTTATGAGGTTCAGAATTTCGTCTACGTTCAGTGGTTGTGTATTTGGAAACCATAATCACCGACAATCACGAAAAAGATTAGCATCAAGGAAACATAAAAGGAAAGACAGCAAGGTCGTTGTTGTTAGTTCTTTGGCGGCAAAAAGGATTTAGAAAGGGAACCCATGTTTCAGTTTAAATAAAACACGCGTGTGTCTATTTTAGCAAATAGAGGAGTTGGTAACTTGGTATAGTGGTTTGTGAGTTTGTTATAAGGCTTTGGGAGCCTTATAAACTAAACAAACTATATTTTTCGGGTATCAACCAATATCTTTTTGAAGTCGATTGTCAATAAACGTTAAGGGAATTAGATTGAACCGTTAATATCACGTTTTATGATGAATTAGATTGAACCGTTAATATCACGTTTTATGATTCTAAGTTTTGTTTCTGACTTGTCGGGTCACGCCGTAAAATATGTTTCGGGCTTTTAATCAATAATCGTGTCTGAACGTTTGCTGTTTCATATCGGCGTCTCTAAATCAATGATCACGTTCTGTTTTATCGATTTGCTTCCAATTATATTTTTGAAATTGATTGAGTAATACAGAGGTTTACTTGAAACGGTGACACGGCGGTTTCGAATTGGTCAATATTGATAGACTTGTTCATGGTTCCAATCGTTAACCCGCGCATTGCGCCGGAATGTTTTTATGAATGCCTTAGTAATAAACACATTAAATATTTTTAGTAATAAAATTAACACAACATTAAATATTAACAATATGACAATCACATTGCATATATCAAAAGTAGAAGGATCGATATGATTGAACGGGTCAAAGAAATTAGTGAATGAAACTGCCAAGTGCTCAAGGGGGCATATTGGTTAAAAATGGCAATATAATGGATGGGTTAGTGATCGCAGAATTAAACAATAGAAAGAGAGATATGCACCTTTTCATCGCTAATTTTGATTTTGAACGTGACTGATGGATTGGTTTTTATTTATGAATGGAATCTGAAGTAGGGAGACCCGGATTTAGGGGTTTAATTTCGGTTGAAGCGGTTCTTGATTAACAATCCTTAGAATTTTTGTGTTCTTTCTTGTTCACGGACAGAGATGAAAAACACGATCACCGAGTTTAGTTTCTTTTTTCAACAGTGATAACACAAAAGACTTAATCGGAGTTCGTTTGAGTCGGTTCCCCATTTTCCCCCACTTTTTAGTGTTCCCCAATGAACCTTACACTATGTATGTATATATAATCTTTTTATTTTTTAAAAACTTTTGTTTAAAGTCCATTTTTTAAATTTTTAAAAAAGGTTGGATATTTATGTTATTACACAATCTACCGGGTTGGGCTCTAAAATGGTTTAACCGGCTGAACCGGGTTTTATCGGGCGGTTGAACCAGCACTACGTGAAAAGGGGCTACGACCACACTTTTGGCAAAACCGCCCTACCACACATTTATAAAAATGTGTGGCTAAAAGTTATTTATAACATTTTAAAACACTTTTAGCCACACATTTTATTATTAATGTGACCTTTTATATCAGTTCAGAACCTTTAACTTTTATTGGGCTTTACTAGGTCACAATGGCCAATAGTGGTCATAGATATGTTAATGAACCATATTGGGCCTTAATGGATCATAATGGACAATAGTAGATCACACATGTCTTAATGGACCATATTGGGCCTAAATGAAGCACAATGGACAATAGTGGATCGTATATGTCTTAATGGACCTTATTGGGATTTGATATGTCACATTCGCCAATAGTGAATCATATATGTCTTAATGAACCATATTGGGCCTTAATGGATCACAAGGTCAATAGTAGATCAAAATTTCTTAATGGACTATATTGGGTCTTAATGGATCACAATGTATAACAGTCGATAATACATGTCTTAATGGACCATATGAGCATTAATGGAACACAATGGCTAATTGTGGATCATTTATGTCTTAATAGACCACATTGGGTCTAAATGGATTACAATTGTCAGTATTGGATCGTACATGTCTTAATGGACCATATTGGGCCTTATGGACCCCCATAGCCAATACTAGATTATAAATGTATTAATGGGCTATATTGGGCCTTAACGGATCACAATAGACAATAGTAAATCATATATGCTTTACGGTGGGGCCTTAATGAATCACAATAAACAATAGTAGATCATACATGTCTTATGATATAGCATGACTTACTAGAACCTTATATAATCCTTTAACACCCAATACAACATATTAAAGCCCATCATGTTCCAATATCAATCATGAAAACTATTAATGGTATAACATTCGTCAAAAATTGGGCTCCCAAAATTCGACCCGTTTTGAAAATGTAACATCCGTCAAAATGGGCTCCCAAAATCCGACCCGTTTTGAAATTTTGTTTGAGTTTTATTTTTCTATAACCATTTCGAGCAAAATCGACATATAAAAGGACACTTTATAAATTTTTCCTCATAAAATTTAAACAGGGACTATTATTGTATTTTTTTAAAAGGTGTGTGAATAATGAAAATAATAAATTTTCAAATAAAAAAAACAAAACGTAGACCGCAAGACTCGAACCCGGGTCTCAACGGTACACACAACAAACAAACCACTGCACCACCTCACTGTTTGGTGCAAGACTAATTAATATTCAAACTCATTGTATACACCCATTTTATATATAGTTAACAAGAGCCGATGAATAGTAACTTTATTTTTAAAATAATATATAGCTTTTCATTATTTTTATTAAATACATTATAATTTAATATATTATGATTGTTTTATTGTTATATTTACTTTAGTTAACATATTTTATTTTATTTTTTTCTTTTTTAAAACCATATATTTCCTTTACCATTTTATAATAATGTTTTTCCTTTTTTTAGAATATATATTAATTTATCAAATAATTAGATACTTTTTTTTAATAATTTACGTTTATAACTTTTTTTCTAAAAACTTAAGTACGTAGATGTGCTTGATTTTTTCCCTCGACATTCCGTTATAAGTTTTGTTAAAAACGAAGTTGTATTCAAATAAAATGTTTTTTGGTATCATAAAACGATACAATGATAAACTAAACCGTTCTAATGATTTGACTTTCTAAACAACATGCTTTATTTTCAAATCACGTTTGTTTTTTACATTATCATTTGCTCGGTTTCGACGCAACGCGCGACGTTAAAAAAAGCTAGTTTAATTTAATATGTAGTATAATTGTGAGTAACCATGAATAGTCAATTTGTTATGTAAATAACTTGTACTAAAGCACATGCTTCACAAAGGGATCGGCCACCAACACTTATTTAATATGTAGTATCATTGTGAGTAATCATGAATATGAATAGTCAATTTGTTACGTAAATAACTAGTTTCAATTAAACTTCTTTTTGAATTACAAACTGCCGCCCATACACGACTACAACAATGGAAACCACAATCATAATTATCAAAAATTGATTCCAATTTCCATATATAAGTCGGTCACAGCCTGTAAACGTGGTTTCGGGAATAATCCGCATCATCGATCCAACATTGAAGACCAAACACCCTAACCTACCGTCAAACACTCCCTCTTTCCCTCTCGTTATTGATAAACAGCGGTTGTTTCACAGTCAGACGGAAACGGCCGAAAACAACGGAAAACCTGGTCACCGGAGAACTGGGACTCTATCTTGGAAACCTGCACGTTCAACGGAGACTCCAGAAACAAACTCATGGAGACGACCAAAGTTTTACATCGCGACCCTTTCGTTTCGGTACAATTCTTATTATCCGTTTATTCTTGTTAATTTTCCTTGTGAAATGATTTTTTAAATTTCATCATGATATTCAAAAAATCATTTCACAAGGAAAATTATTGTTCTAATTATGTGTTGGTATAGATATAGGATATGGCTTTGTGCTAATTTGTTGTTTGACGAATAACCGATTAAATTATTGTTTGAATTATGTGTTGGTATAGATATAGGATATGGCTTTTTTCGAGGTAAAGAATTATTGTTCATCTTTAAGCACCATATTTGTCAAATGTTATTGGGTTCTATCAAGAAGTGAGTATTTTAATAGTACATTTGTTTACATATTTTTCAATGCACTTCAAAGTATACTGATGTTGATTTGGGAGTTTCAAGATATTTATCACTTTGTTGTCTAATTTATATGTGTTTCTAAATGGCTTTTATATTATCTGTTAATCGTTCCAGTGTTCAACCTCTTGCATCACAACATTTTCCCAATGTAACCAATAGACATCAACGTTTACGGGTATTTTTCTATATAAATCTTTAAAAACCAATTTTCCTTAGTTTTTCTATAAAAATGTTAGTCTGTAGTGTAAAACTTTATTATTTTTTTTTTTTTGTAAAATGATTCTTTACACTATTATGACTAGAGTTTAATAAATATTTGTTGAAAACTAAAATCTAGGTCGGAGATGAAGTTTTCCTTAAAAGCATTCTAAACTCTACCGAGATTGTAGCAAGAGGAAGGGTCCAGAGCTTGGACCCAAATGATCAAGTTGGAGGTACAGATATTGTGAGGTAAACGTTCAAGTACCAATAAAAAAAGATGAAAACTTGGTAAGATCATATGGTTTATTTTCTACAATTCAAGATTGTATTGGTGCATCCATCGCATGGCCCTATCCATTCATCTCGGTATGTATTTGTTAAACTTGTGATACAAATAATTTTAATAGCATCGAACTTAATGCTTATACATGGATGGTTTATTTGTAGGTAATCAATGAGGATTGAGGACGCATGATGACTCAAGATTTTTTGCTTCTTATTTCTTTAATTGCTTTTAATTTCTTTGTTAAATGTTAAGACTTTATGTTAGATAATGTTATAAATTATTTATGGTTAGTGTTTTTGTTATGAACATGCTTATTTGAAATATAATGATTCTTTCATTAGTTGATGTTATACAATAACTATTAGAATGTTATATGTTGATGGTTTGTTTATAAAATTGCTTTTATAATCTTATTTGGGATATTAGGACCATTTTCTTGATATTAAAGTAGATATAACGTTACATCATAAGGGTCCTATAAATTAATTTTTAAGGACGCTTGTATGTGTATCAAAAGATTAAAAGTAGGTAATCACATATTAGAACATTGTAAAAGTGTCCTAATATGTTCTTTTAAGGACGCTATTTAAGTTGTCTATAGGCATATTATGCAACTATAAAATTGGGTTCATAATCTTATTTGGTATATTAGGACCCTTTTCTTGGTATTAAATTAGCTATAATGTTACATTATAAGGGTCCTATCAATTGATTTCTAAGGACGCTTGTAAGTGTATCAAAAGATTAAAAGTATGTAAGCACATGTTAGAACATCGTAAAAGTGTCATAATATGTTTTTATTAGGACACTATTTTGGTTGTTCAAAGACATATAACGCGACCATAACATTGGTTTCATAATCTTATTTTGTATATTAGGACCCTTTTCTTGGTACTAAATTAGTTATAATGTTACATCATAAGGGTCCTATCAATTATTTTCTAAGGACGCTTGTAAGTGTATCAAAAGATTAAAAGTATGTAAGCACATGTTAGAACATCGTAAAAGTGTCCTAATATGTTTTTATTAGGACACTATTTTGGTTATTCAAAGACATATTACGCGACCATAAAATTGGTTTCATAATCTTATTTGAGATGTTAGGACGATTTTTTAGTTCCGGGACTTATTACGACCCCTTTACATGAAACGCTTTTACCGTTTGTCCTATTAAATGAAAGGTCCTATAAAATAGCATTTTAGGACGCTTTTGCACGTACTAAAAACCCAGTTTTCTTGTAGTGACCATTGTCAACCTTACGCTTTTTTTACTCTCTGATCGAGGTTCTCTGCATTGAAAAATCTTCGTAAACTAAATCACACGTGTATGTGTTGATATTTAAGAGATATACAGTCATGAAAATCAAAGGAAATGGTGATATATATGCGGATTAGACACCAAAACAAAATCACTCAACAAATGGCTACAATTTAAGGAATGTGTTTAGTGACGGCATCAGATTCCTAACTGATGGAGAAAGGTCTGGTGGTAAGAAAAGCTGTTTCTAGGAGGTTGTCAAGTGTTTTTGCTTGACGATTCCATTCTTGGGTGGTTGGTTTAGCCCTTGTTCCTGTAACTCGAATCCTAGCCCGGTATATCCCATTTTAATTTTACACCATTGTGAACCTTATGCCTTTTTTACTCTCGGATCGAGGTTCTTGGCATTGAAAAATCATCGTAAACTAAATCACACGTGTATATGTTGGTATTTAAGAGATATACAGTCAAGAAAATCAAGGGCAATGGTGATATATATGCGGATTAGACACAAAAAAAAAACACTCAACAAATGGCAACAATTTAAGGAATGTGTTTAGTGACGGCATCAGATTCCTAATTGTTGGAGAATGGTCTGGTGGCAAGAAAAGCTGCTTCTAGGAGGTTGTCAAGTGTTTTCGCTCGACGATTCAATTATTGGGTGGTTGGTTTGGCCCTTGTTCCTGCAACTCGAATCCTAGCCCGGAATATCCCATTTTAATTTTACACCATTGTGAACCTTACGCATTTTTTACTCACTGATCGAGGTTCTCGGCATTGAAAAATCTTCGTAAACTAAATCACACGTGTAAGTGTTGATATTTAAGAGATATACAGTCAAGAAAATCAAGGGCAATGGTGATATATATGCGGATTAGACACCAAAAAAAAATCACTCAACAAATGGCTACAATTTAAGGAATGTGTTTAGTGACGGTATCAGATTCCTAATTGATGCAGAAAGGTTGGTGGCAAGAAAAGCTGCTTCTAGGAGGTTATCAAGTGTTTTCGCTCGACGATTCCATTCTTGGGTGGTTGGTTTGGCCCTTGTTCCTGTAACTCGAATCCTAGCCCAGTATATCCCATTTTAATTTTACACCATGTGAACCTTAGGCCTTTTTTACTCTCTGATCAAGGTTCTCGGCATTGAAAAAGCTGCGTAAACTAAATCAAACGTGTATATGTTGATATTTAAGAGATATACAGTCAAGATAATCAAGGGCAATGGTGATATATATATGCGGATTAGACACCAAAAAAAAAACACTCAACAAATGGCTACAATTTAAAGAATGTGTTTAGTGACGGCATCAGATTCCTAATTGATGGAGAAAGGTCTGGTGGCAAGAAAAGCTGCTTCTAGGAGGTTGTCAAATGTTTTCGCTCGACGATTCCATTCTTGGGTGGTTGGTTTGGCCCTGGTTCCTGTAACTCGAATCCTGGCCCGGTATATCCCATTTTAATTGTACACCATTGTGAACCTTACGCCTTTTTTACTCTCTGATCGAGGTTCTCGGCATTGAAAAATCTTCGTAAACTAAATCACACGTGTATATGTTGACATTTAAGAGATATACAGTCAAGAAAATAAAGGGAAATGGTGATATATATGCGGATTAGACACAAAAAAAAACACTCAACAAATGGCTACAATTTAAGGAATGTGTTTAGTGATGGCATCAGATTCCTAATTGACGAAGAAAGGTCTGGTGGTAAGGAAAGCTGCTTCTAGGAGGTTGTCAAGTGTTTTCGCTGGACGATTCCATTCTCGGGTGGTTGGTTTGGCCCTTGTTCCTGTAACTCGAATCCTAGCCCGGTGTATCCCATTTTAATCTTACACCATTGTGAACCTTACGCCTTTTTTACTCTCTGATCGAGGTTCTCGGCATTGAAAAATCTTCGTAAACTAAATCACACGTTTATATGTTGATATTTAACAGATATACAGTCAAGAAAATCAAGGGAAATGGTGATATATATATGCGGATTAGACACAAAAAAAAACACTCAACAAATGGCTACAATTTAAGGAATGTGTTTAGTGACGACATCAGATTCCTAATTGATAGAGAAAGGTCTGGTGGCAAGAAAAGCTGCTTCTAGGAGGTTGTCAAATATTTTCGCTCGACGATTCCATTCTTGGGTGGTTGGTTTGGCCCTTGTCCCTGTAACTCGAATCCTAGCCCGGTATATCCCATTTTAATTTAACACCATTGTGAATCTTACGCCTTTTTTACTCTCTGATCGAGGTTCTCGGCATTGAAAAATCTTCGTAAACTAAATCACACGTGTATATGTTGATATTTAAGAGATATACAGTCAAGAAAATCAAGGGCAATGGTGATATATATATGCGGATTAGACACAAAAAAAACACTCAACAAATGGCTACAATTTAAGGAATGTGTTTAGTGACGGCATCAGATTCCGAATTGATGGAGAAAGGTCTGGTGGCAAGAAAATCTGCTTCTAGGAGGTTGTCAAATGTTTTCGCTCGACGATTCCATTCTTGGGTGGTTGGTTTGGCCCTTGTTCCTGTAACTCGAATCCTACCCGGTATATCCCATTTTAATTTTACACCATTGTGAACCTTACGCCTTTTTTACTCTCTGATAGAGGTTCTCGGAATTGAAAACTCTTTGTAAACTAAATTACACGTGTATATCTTGACATTTAAGAGATATACAGTCAAGAAAATCAAGGGCAATGGTGATATATATGCGGATTAGACAAAAAAAAAAACACTCAACAAATGGCTACACTTTAAGGAATGTGTTTAGTGACGGCATCAGATTCCTAATTGATGGAGAAAGGTCTGGTGGCAAGAAAAACTGCTTCTAGGAGGTTGTCAAGTGTTTTCGCTCGACGATTCCATTCTTGGGTGGTTGGTTTGGCCCTTGTTCCTGTAACTCGAATCCTAGCCCAGTATATCCCATTTTAATTTTACACCATTGTGAACCTTACGCCTATTTTACTCTCTGATCGAGGTTCTCGGCATTGAAAAATCTTCGTAAACTAAATCATACGTGTATATGTTGATATTTAAGAGATATACAGTCAAGAAAATCAAGGGCAATGGTGATATATATGCGGATTAGACACAAAAAAAAAACACTCAACAAATGGCTACAATTTAAGGAATGTGTTTAGTGACGACATCAGATTCCTAATTGATGGAGAAAGGTCTGGTGGCAAGAAAAGCTGCTTCTAGGAGGTTGTCAAGTGTTTTCGCTCGACGATTCCATTCTTGGGTGGTTGGTTTGGCCCTTGTTCCTGTAACTCGAATCCTAGCCCGGTATATCCCATTTTAATTTTCCACCATTGTGAACCTTACGCCTTTTTTACTCTCTGATCGAGGTTCTCGGCATTGAAAAATCTTCGTAAACTAAATCACACGTATATATGTTGATATTTAAGAGATATACAGTCATGAAAATCAAAGGAAATGGTGATATATATGCGGATTAGACACCAAAACAAAATCACTCAACAAATGGCTACAATTTAAGGAATGTGTTTAGTGACGGCATCAGATTCCTAACTGATGGAGAAAGGTCTGGTGGTAAGAAAAGCTGTTTCTAGGAGGTTGTCAAGTGTTTTTGCTTGACGATTCCATTCTTGGGTGGTTGGTTTAGCCCTTGTTCCTGTAACTCGAATCCTAGCCCGATATATCCCATTTTAATTTTACACCATTGTGAACCTTACGCATTTTTTACTCTCTGATCGAAGTTCTCGGCATTGAAAAATCTTATTAAACTAAATCACAAGTGTATATGTTGATATTTAAGAGGTTCACGGCATTGAAAAATCGTCGTAAACTAAATCACACGTGTATATGTTGACATTTAAGAGATATACAGTGAAGGAAATCAAGGGCAATGGTGATATATATGCGGATTAGACACAAAAAAAACACTCAACAAATGGCAACAATTTAAGGAATGTGTTTAGTTACGCCATCAGATTCCTAATTGATGGAGAAAGGTCTGGTGGCAAGAAAAGCTGCTTCTAGGAGGTTGTCAAGTGTTTTCGCTCGACGATTCAATTCTTGGGTGGTTGGTTTGGCCCTTGTTCCTGTAACTCGAATCATAGCCCGGTATATCCCATTTTAATTTTACACCATTGTGAACCTTACGCATTTTTTACTCTCTGATCGAAGTTCTCGGCATTGAAAAATCTTATTAAACTAAATCACAAGTGTATATGTTGATATTTAAGAGATATACAGTCAAGAAAATTAAGGGCAATGGTGATATATATGCGGATTAGACACAAAAAAAACACTCAACAAATGGCTACAATTTAAGGAATGTGTTTAGTGACGGCATCAGATTCCTAATTGATGGAAAAAGGTCTGGTGGCAAGAAAAGCTGCTTTTAGGAGGTTGTCAAGTGTTTTTGCTCGACGATTCCAATCTTGGGTGGTTGGTTTGGTCCTTGTTCCTATAACTCGAATCCAAGCCCAATATATCCCACTTTAATTTTACACCATTGTGAACCTTACGTCTTTTTTACTCTCTGATCGAAGTTCTCGGCATTGAAAAATCTTCGTAAACTAAATCACACGTGTATATGTTGTCATTTAAGAGATATACAGTCAAGAAAATCAAGAGCAATAGTGATATATATGCGGATTAGACACAAAAAAAAAACTCTCAACAAATGGCTACAATTTAAGGAATGTGTTTAGTGACGGCATCAGATTGCTAATTGATGGAGAAAGGTCTGGTGGCAAGAAAAGCTGCTTCTAGGAGGTTGTCAAGTGTTTTCGCTCGACGATTCCATTCTTGGGTGGTTGGTTTGGCCCTTGTTCCTGTAACTCGAATCCTAGCCCGGTGTATCCCATTTTAATTTTACACCATTGTGAACCTTACGCCTTTTTTACTCTCTGATCGAGGTTCTCGGCATTGAAAAATCTTCGTAAACTAAATCACACGTATATATGTTGACATTTAAGAGATATACAGTCAAGAAAATCACGGGCAATGGTGATATATATGCGGATTAGACACCAAAAAAAAAAACACTCAACAAATTGCTACAATTTAAGGAATGTGTTTAGTGACGGCATCAGATTCCTAATTGATGGAGAAAGGTCTGGTGGCAAGAAAAGCTGCTTCTAGGAGGTTGTCAAGTGTTTTCGCTCGACGATTTCACTCTTGGGTGGTTGGTTTGGCCCTTGTTCCTGTAACTCGAATCCTAGCCCGGTATATCCCATTTTAATTTTATACCATTGTGAACCTTACGCCTTTTTTACTCTCTGATAGAGGTTCTCGGCATTGAAAAATCTTCGTAAACTAAATCACACGTGTCTATGTTGACATTTAAGAGATATACAGTCAAGAAAATCAAGGGCAACGGTGATATATATGCGGTTTAGACACCAAAAAAAATCACTCAACAAATGGTTACAATTTAAGGAATGTGTTTAGTGCTGCTTCTAGGAGGTTGTCAAGTGTTTTCGCTCGATGATTCCATTCTTGGGTGGTAGGTTTGGCCCTTGTTCCTGTAACTAGAATCCTAGCCCGGTATATCCCATTTTAATTTTACACCATTGTGATTACGCCTTTTTTACTCTCTGATCGAGGTTCTCGGCATTGAAAAATCTTCGTAAAGTAAATCACACATGTATATGTTGACATTTTAGAGATATACAGTCAAGAAAATCAAGGGCAATGGTGATATATATGCGGATTAGACACCAAAAAAAGCACTCAACAAATGGCTACAATTTAAGGAATGTGTTTAGTGACGGCATCAGTTTCCTAATTGATGGAGAATGCTCTGGTGGTAAGAAAAGCTGCTTCTAGGAGGTTGTCAAGTGTTTTCGCTCGATGATTCCTTTCTTGGGTGGTTGCTTTGGCCTTTGTTCCTGTAACTCGAATCCTAGCACGGTTTATCCCATTTTAATTTTACACCATTGTGAACCTTACGCCTTTTTTACTCTCTAATCGAGGTTCTCGGCATTGAAAAAATCTTCGTAAACTAAATCACACGTGTATATGTTGACATTTAAGAGATATACAGTCAAGAAAATCAAGGGCAATGTTGATATATATGCGGATTAGACACCAAAAAAAAAACACTCAACAAATTGCTACAATTTAAGGAATGTGTTTAGTGACGGCATCAGATTTCTAATTGATGGAGAAAGGTCTGGTGGCAAGAAAAGCTGCTTCTAGGAGGTTGTCAAGTGTTTTCGCTCGACGATTCCACTCTTGGGTGGTTGGTTTGGCCCTTGTTCCTGTAACTCGAATCCTAGCCCGGTATATCCCATTTTAATTTTACACCATTGTGAACCTTACGCCTTTTTTACTCTCTGATCGAGGTTCTCGGCATTGAAAAAATCTTCGTAAACTAAATCACACGTGTCTATGTTGACATTTAAGAGATATACAGTCAAGAAAATCAAGGGCAATGTTGATATATATGCGGATTAGACACCAAAAAAAAAACACTCAACAAATTGCTACAATTTAAGGAATGTGTTTAGTGACGGCATCAGATTTCTAATTGATGGAGAAAGGTCTGGTGGCAAGAAAAGCTGCTTCTAGGAGGTTGTCAAGTGTTTTCGCTCGACGATTCCACTCTTGGGTGGTTGGTTTGGCCCTTGTTCCTGTAACTCGAATCCTAGCCCGGTATATCCCATTTTAATTTTACACCATTGTGAACCTTACGCCTTTTTTACTCTCTGATAGAGGTTCTCGGCATTGAAAAATCTTCGTAAACTAAATCACACGTGTCTATGTTGACATTTAAGAGATATACAGTCAAGAAAATCAAGGGCAATGGTGATATATATGCGGATTAGACACCAAAAAAAATCACTCAACAAATGGTTACAATTTAAGGAATGTGTTTAGTGCTGCTTCTAGCAGGTTGTCAAGTGTTTTCGCTCGACGATTCCATTCTTGGGTGGTTGGTTTGGCCCTTGTTCCTGTAACTCGAATCCTAGCCCGGTATATCCCATTTTAATTTTACACCATTGTGAACCTTACGCCTTTTTTACTCTCTGATCGAGGTTCTCGGCATTGAAAAATCTTCGTAAACTAAATCACACATGTATATGTTGACATTTTAGAGATATACAGTCAAGAAAATCAAGGGCAATGGTGATATATATGCGGATTAGACACCAAAAAAAGCACTCAACAAATGGCTACAATTTAAGGAATGTGTTTAGTGACGGCATCAGATTCCTAATTGATGGAGAAAGGTCTGGTGGTAAGAAAAGCTGCTTCTATGAGGTTGTCAAGTGTTTTCGCTCAACGATTCCTTTCTTGGGTGGTTGGTTTGGCCCTTGTTTCTGTAACTCGAATCCTAGCCCGATTTATCTCATTTTAATTTTACACCATTGTGAACCTTACGCCTTTTTTACTCTCGGATCGAGGTTCTCGGCATTGAAAAATCTTCGTAAACTAAAGCACACGTTTATATGTTGACAATTAAGAGATATACAGTCAAGAAAATCAAGGGCAATGGTGATATATATGCGGATTAGACACCAAAAAAAACACTCAACAAATGGCAACAATTAAAGGAATGTGTTTAGTTACGGCATCAGATTCCTAATTGATGGAGAAAGGTCTGGTGGCAAGAAAAGCTGCTTCTAGGTGGTTGTCAAGTGTTTTCGTTCGACGATTCCATTCTTGGGTGGTTGGTTTGGCCCTTGTCCCTGTAACTCGAATCCTATCCCGGTATATCCCATTTTAATTTTACACCATTGTGAAACTTACGCCTTTTTTACTCTCTGATCGAGGTTCTCAGCATTGAAAAATCTTCGTAAACTAAATCACACGTGTATATGGTGACATTTAAGAGATATACAGTCAAGAAAATCAAGGGCAATGGTGATATATATGCGGATTAGACACCAAAAAAAATCACTCAACAAATGGTTACAATTTAAGGAATGTGTTCAGTGCTGCTTCTAGGAGGTTGTCAAGTGTTTTCGCTCGATGATTCCATTCTTGGGTGGTTGGTTTGGCCCTAGTTCCTGTAACTCGAATCCTAGCCCGGTTTATCCCATTTTAATTTTACACCAATGTGAACCTTACGCCTTTTTTACTCTCTGATCGAGGTTCTCGGCTTTGAAAAATCATCGTAAACTAAATCACACGTGTATATGTTGACATTTAATAGATATACAGTCAAGAAAATCAAGGGCAATGGTGATATATATGCGGATTAGACACCAAAAAAAATCACTCAACAAATGGCTACAATTTAAGGAATGTTTTTAGTGATGCTTCTAGGAGGTTGTCAAGTGTTTTCGCTCGACGATTCCATTCTTGGGTGGTTGGTTTGGCCCTTGTTCCTGTAACTCGAATCCTAGCCCGGTATATCTCATTTAAATTTTACACCATTGTGAACCTTACGCCTTTTTTACTCTCGGATCGAGGTTCTCGGCATTGAAAAATCGTCGTAAACTAAATCACACGTGTATATGTTGACATTTAAGAGATATACAGTGAAGAAAATCAAGGGCAATGGTGATATATATGCGGATTGGACACCAAAAAAAACACTCAACAAATGGCAACAATTTAAGGAATGTGTTTAGTTACGCCATCAGATTCCTAACTGATGGAGAAAGGTCTGGTGGCAAGAAAAGCTGCTTCTAGGAGGTTGTCAAGTGTTTTCGCTCGACGATTCAATTCTTGGGTGGTTGGTTTGGCCCTTGTTCCTGTAACTCGAATCATAGCCCGGTATATCCCATTTTAATTTTACACCATTGTGAACCTTACGCATTTTTTACTCTCTGATCGAAGTTCTCGGCATTGAAAAATCTTATTAAACTAAATCACAAGTGTATATGTTGATATTTAAGAGATATACAGTCAAGAAAATTAAGGGCAATGGTGATATATATGCGGATTAGACACAAAAAAAAACACTCAACAAATGGCTACAATTTAAGGAATGTGTTTAGTGACGGCATCAGATTCCTAATTGATGGAAAAAGGTCTGGTGGCAAGAAAAGCTGCTTTTAGGAGGTTGTCAAGTGTTTTTGCTCGACGATTCCAATCTTGGGTGGTTGGTTTGGTCCTTGTTCCTATAACTCGAATCCAAGCCCAATATATCCCACTTTAATTTTACACCATTGTGAACCTTACGTCTTTTTTACTCTCTGATCGAGTTTCTCGGCATTGAAAAATCTTCGTAAACTAAATCACACGTGTATATGTTGTCATTTAAGAGATATACAGTCAAGAAAATCAAGAGCAATAGTGATATATATGCGGATTAGACACAAAAAAAAAAACTCTCAACAAATGGCTACAATTTAAGGAATGTGTTTAGTGACGGCATCAGATTGCTAATTGATGGAGAAAGGTCTGGTGGCAAGAAAAGCTGCTTCTAGGAGGTTGTCAAGTGTTTTCGCTCGACGATTCCATTCTTGGGTGGTTGGTTTGGCCCTTGTTCTTGTAACTCGAATCCTAGCCTGGTATATCCCATTTTAATCTTACACCATTGTGAACCTTACGTCTTTTTTACTCTCTGATCGAGGTTCTCAGCGTTGAAAAATCTACGTAAACTAAATCACACGTGTATATGTTGACATTTAAGAGATATACAGTCAAGAAAATCAAGGGCAATTGTGATATATATGCGGATAAGAAACAAAAAAAAAAACACTCAACAAATGGCTACAATTTAAGGAATGTGTTTTGTGACGACATCAGATTCCTAATTGATGGAGAAAGGTCTGGTGGCAAGAAAAGCAGTTTCTAGGAGGTTGTCAAGTGTTTTCGCTCGACGATTCCATCTTGAGTGGTTGGTTTGGCCCTTGTTCCTGTAACTCGAATCCTAGCCCGGTATATCCCATTTTAATCTTACACCATTGTGAACCTTACATCTTTTTTACTCTCTGATCGAGGTTCTCGGCGTTGAAAAATCTACGTAAACTAAATCACACGTGTATATGTTGACATTTAAGAGATATACAGTCAAGAAAATCAAGGGCAATAGTAATATATATGCGGATTAGACACAAAAAAAAACACTCAACAAATGGCTTCAATTTAAGGAATGTGTTTAGTGACGGCATCCGATTGCTAATTGATGGAGAAAGGTCTGGTGGCAAGAAAAGTTGCTTCTAGGAGGTTGTCATGTGTTTTCGCTCGACGATTCCATTCTTGGGTGGTTGGTTTGGCCCTTGTTCCTGTAACTCGAATCCTAGCCCGGTATATCTCATTTTAATCTTACACCATTGTGAACCTTACGTCTTTTTTACTCTCTGATCGAGGTTCTCGGCGTTGAAAAATCTACGTAAACTAAATCACACGTGTATATGTTGACATTTAAGAGATATACAGTCAAGAAAATCAAGGGCAATAGTAATATATATGCGGATTAGACACAAAAAAAACACTCAACAAATGGCTTCAATTTAAGGAATGTGTTTAGTGACGGCATCCGATTGCTAATTGATGGAGAAAGGTCTGGTGGCAAGAAAAGCTGCTTCTAGGAGGTTGTCATGTGTTTTCGCTCGACGATTCCATTCTTGGGTGGTTGGTTTGGCCCTTGTTCCTGTAACTCGAATCCTAGCCCGGTATATCCCATTTTAATCTTACACCATTGTGAACCTTACGTCTTTTTTACTCTCTGATCGAGGTTCTCGGCGTTGAAAAATCTACGTAAACTAAATCACACGTGTATATGTTGACATTTAAGAGATATACAGTCAAGAAAATCAAGGGCAATGGTGATATATATGCGGATTGGACACCAAAAAAAAACACTCAACAAATGGCTACAATTTAAGGAATGTGTTTTGTGACGACATCAGATTCCAAATTGATGGAGAAAGGTCTGGTGGCAAGAAAAGCAGCTTCTAGGAGGTTGTGAAGTCTTTTCGCTCGACGATTCAATTCTTGGGTGGTTGGTTTGGCCCTAGTTCCTGTAACTCGAATCCTAGCCCGGTTTATCCCATTTTAATTTTACACCAATGTGAACCTTACGCCTTTTTTACTCTCTGATCGAGGTTCTCGGCTTTGAAAAATCATCGTAAACTAAATCACACGTGTATATGTTGACATTTAAGAGATATACAGTCAAGAAAATTAAGGGCAATGGTGATATATATGCGGATTAGACACAAAAAAAAACACTCAACAAATGGCTACAATTTAAGGAATGTGTTTAGTGACGGCATCAGATTCCTAATTGATGGAAAAAGGTCTGGTGGCAAGAAAAGCTGCTTTTAGGAGGTTGTCAAGTGTTTTTGCTCGACGATTCCAATCTTGGGTGGTTGGTTTGGTCCTTGTTCCTATAACTCGAATCCAAGCCCAATATATCCCACTTTAATTTTACACCATTGTGAACCTTACGTCTTTTTTACTCTCTGATCGAGTTTCTCGGCATTGAAAAATCTTCGTAAACTAAATCACACGTGTATATGTTGTCATTTAAGAGATATACAGTCAAGAAAATCAAGAGCAATAGTGATATATATGCGGATTAGACACAAAAAAAAAACTCTCAACAAATGTCTACAATTTAAGGAATGTGTTTAGTGACGGCATCAGATTGCTAATTGATGGAGAAAGGTCTGGTGGCAAGAAAAGCTGCTTCTAGGAGGTTGTCAAGTGTTTTCGCTCGACGATTCCATTCTTGGGTGGTTGGTTTGGCCCTTGTTCCTGTAACTCGAATCCTAGCCTGGTATATCCCATTTTAATCTTACACCATTGTGAACCTTACGTCTTTTTTACTCTCTGATCGAGGTTCTCAGCGTTGAAAAATCTACGTAAACTAAATCACACGTGTATATGTTGACATTTAAGAGATATACAGTCAAGAAAATCAAGGGCAATGGTGATATATATGCAGATTAGAAACAAAAAAAAAAACACTCAACAAATGGCTACAATTTAAGGAATGTGTTTAGTGACGACATCAGATTCCTAATTGATGGAGAAAGGTCTGGTGGCAAGAAAAGCAGTTTCTAGGAGGTTGTCAAGTGTTTTCGCTCGACGATTCCATCTTGAGTGGTTGGTTTGGCCCTTGTTCCTGTAACTCGAATCCTAGCCCGGTATATCCCATTTTAATCTTACACCATTGTGAACCTTACGTCTTTTTTACTCTCTGATCGAGGTTCTCGGCGTTGAAAAATCTACGTAAACTAAATCACACGTGTATATGTTGACATTTAAGAGATATACAGTCAAGAAAATCAAGGGCAATAGTAATATATATGCGGATTAGACACAAAAAAAAACACTCAACAAATGGCTTCAATTTAAGGAATGTGTTTAGTGACGGCATCCGATTGCTAATTGATGGAGAAAGGTCTGGTGGCAAGAAAAGTTGCTTCTAGGAGGTTGTCATGTGTTTTCGCTCGACGATTCCATTCTTGGGTGGTTGGTTTGGCCCTTGTTCCTGTAACTCGAATCCTATCCCGGTATATCCCATTTTAATCTTACACCATTGTGAACCTTACGTCTTTTTTACTCTCTGATCGAGGTTCTCGGCGTTGAAAAATCTACGTAAACTAAATCACACGTGTATATGTTGACATTTAAGAGATATACAGTCAAGAAAATCAAGGGCAATAGTAATATATATGCGGATTAGACACAAAAAAAAACACTCAACAAATGGCTTCAATTTAAGGAATGTGTTTAGTGACGGCATCCGATTGCTAATTGATGGAGAAAGGTCTGGTGGCAAGAAAAGCTGCTTCTAGGAGGTTGTCATGTGTTTTCGCTCGACGATTCCATTCTTGGGTGGTTGGTTTGGCCCTTGTTCCTGTAACTCGAATCCTAGCCCGGTATATCCCATTTTAATCTTACACCATTGTGAACCTTACGTCTTTTTTACTCTCTGATCGAGGTTCTCGGCGTTGAAAAATCTACGTAAACTAAATCACACGTGTATATGTTGACATTTAAGAGATATACAGTCAAGAAAATCAAGGGCAATGGTGATATATATGCGGATTAGACACCAAAAAAAAACACTCAACAAATGGCTACAATTTAAGGAATGTGTTTTGTGACGACATCAGATTCCAAATTGATGGAGAAAGGTCTGGTGGCAAGAAAAGCAGCTTCTAGGAGGTTGTGAAGTCTTTTCGCTCGACGATTCCATCTTCGGTGGTTGGTTTGGCCCTTATTCCTGTAACTCGAATCCTAGCCCGGTATATCCCATTTTAATCTTACACCATTGTGAACCTTACGTCTTTTTTACTCTCTGACCGAGGTTCTCGGCGTTGAAAAATCTACGTATACTAAATCACACGTGTATATGTTGACATTTAAGAGATATACAGTCAAGAAAATCAAGGGAAATAGTGATATATATGCGGATTAGAAACAAAAAAAAAACACTCAACAAATGGCTACAATGTAAGGAATGTGTTTAGTGACGGCATCAGATTGCTAATTGATGGAGAAAGGTCTGGTGGCAAGAAAAGTTGCTTCTAGGAGGTTGTCATGTGTTTTCGCTCGACGATTCCATTCTTGGGTGGTTTGTTTGGCCCTTGTTCCTGTAACTTGAATCCTAGCCCGGTATATCCCATTTTAATCTTACACCATTGTGAACCTTACGTCTTTTTTACTCTCTAATCGAGGTTCTCGGCGTTGAAAAATCTACGTAAACTAAATCACACGTGTATATGTTGACATTTAAGAGATATACAGTCAAGAAAATGAAGGGCAATGGTGATATATATGCGGATTAGACACCAAAAAAAAACACCTAACAAATGGCTACAATTTAAGGAATGTGTTTAGTGACGACATCAGATTCCTAATTGATGGAGAAAGGTCTGGTGGCAAGAAAAGCAGCTTCTAGGAGGTTGTCAAGTGTTTTCGCTCGACGATTCCATTCTTGGGTGGTTGGTTTGGCCCTTGTTCCTGTAACTCGAATCCTAGCCCGGTATATCCCATTTTAATCTTACACCATTGTGAACCTTACGCCTTTTTTACTCTCTGATCGAGGATCTCGGCATTGAAAAATCTTCGTAAACTAAATCACACGTGTATATGTTGACATTTAAGAGATATACAGTCAAGAAAATCAAAGGCAATGGTGATATATATGCGGATTAGACACCAAAAAAAACACTCAACAAATGGCTACAATTTAAGGAATGTGTTTAGTGACGGCATCAGATTCATAATTGATGGAGAAAGGTCTGGTGGTAAGAAAAGCTGCTTCTACAAGGTTGTCAAGTGTTTTCGCTCGACGATTCCATCTTGGGTGGTTGGTTTGGCCCTTGTTCCTGTAACTCGAATCATAGCCCGGTATATCCCCTTTTAATTTTACACCATTGTGAATCTTACGCATTTTTTACTCTCTGATCGAGGTTCTCGGCATTGAAAAATCTTCGTAAACTAAATCACACGTGTATATGTTGATATGTAAGAGATATACGGTCATGAAAATCAAGGGAAATGGTGATATATATGCGGATTAGACACCAAAAAAAATCACTCAACAAATGGCTACAATTTAAGGAATGTGTTTAGTACGGCATCAGATACCAAATTGATGGAGAAAGGTCTGGTGGTAAGAAAAAACTGCTTCTAGGAGGTTCTCAAGTGTTTTCGCTTGACGATTCCATTCTTGGGTGGTTGGTTTAGCCCTTGTTCCTGTAACTCGAATCCTAGCCCGATATATCCCATTTTAATTTTACACCATTGTGAACCTTACGCCTTTTTTACTCTCTGATCTTGGTTCTCGGCATTGAAAAATATTCGGAAACTAAATCACACGTGTATATGTTGATATTTAAGAGATATACAGTCCAGAAAATCAAGGGCAAATGTGATATATATGCGGATTAGACACAATAAAAAAAACCCTCAACAAATGGCTACAATTTAAGGAATGTGTTTAGTGACGGCAACAGATTCCTAATTGATGGAGAAAGGTCTGATGGCAAGAAAAGCTGCTTCTAGGAGGTTGTCAAGTGTTTTCCCTCGACGATTCCATTCTTGGGTGGTTGGTTTGGCCCTTGTTCCTGCAACTCGAATCCTAGCCCGGTATATCCCATTTTAATCTTACACCATTGTGAACCTTACGTCTTTTTTACTCTCTGATCGAGGTTCTCGGCGTTGAAAAATCTACGTAAACTAAATCACACGTGTATATGTTGACATTTAAGATATATACAGTCAAGAAAATCAAGGGCAATAGTGATATATATGCGGATTAGACACAAAAAAAACACTCAACAAATGGCTAATATTTAAGGAATGTGTTTAGTGACGACATCAGATTCCTAATTGATGGAGAAAGGTCTGGTGGCAAGAAAAGCAGCTTCTAGGAGGTTGTCAAGTGTTTTCGCTCGACGATTCCATTCTTGGGTGGTTGGTTTGGCCCTTGTTCCTGTAACTCGAATCCTTGCCCGGTATATCTCATTTTAATCTTACACCATTGTGAACCTTACGTCTTTTTTACTCTCTGATCGAGGTTCTCGGCGTTGAAAAATCTACGTATACTAAATCACACGTGTATATGTTGACATTTTAGAGATATACAGTCAAGAAAATCAAGGGAAATAGTGATATATATGCGGATTAGAAACAAAAAAAAAAAACACTCAACAAATGGCTACAATGTAAGGAATGTGTTTAGTGACGGCATCAGATTGCTAATTGATGGAGAAAGGTCTGGTGGCAAGAAAAGTTGCTTCTAGGAGGTTGTCATGTGTTTTCGCTCGACGATTCCATTCTTGGGTGGTTTGTTTGGCCCTTGTTCGTGTAACTTGAATCCTAGCCCGGTATATCCCATTTTAATCTTACACCATTGTGAACCTTACGTCTTTTTTACTCTCTAATCGAGGTTCTCGGCGTTGAAAAATCTACGTAAACTAAATCACACGTGTATATGTTGACATTTAAGAGATATACAGTCAAGAAAATCAAGGGCAATGGTGATATATATGCGGAGTAGACACCAAAAAAAACACTCAACAAATGCCTACAATTTAAGGAATGTGTTTAGTGACGACATCAGATTCCTAATTGATGGAGAAAGGTCTGGTGGCAAGAAAAGCAGCTTCTAGGAGGTTGTCAGGTGTTTTCGCTCGACGATTCCATTCTTGGGTGGTTGGTTTGGCCCTTGTTCCTGTAACTCGAATCCTAGCCCGGTATATCCCAATTTAATCTTACACCATTGTGAACCTTACGCCTTTTTTACTCTCTGATCGAGGTTCTCGGCATTGAAAAATCTTCGTAAACTAAATCACACGTGTATATGTTGACATTTAAGAGATATACAGTCAAGAAAATCAAAGTCAATGGTGATATATATGCGGATTAGACACCAAAAAAAAACACTCAACAAATGGCTACAATTTAAGGAATGTGTTTAGTGACGGCATCAGATTCATAATTGATGGAGAAAGATCTGGTGGTAAGAAAAGCTGCTTCTAGGAGGTTGTCAAGTGTTTTCGCTCGACGATTCCATCTTGGGTGGTTGGTTTGGCCCTTGTTCCTGTAACTCGAATCATAGCCCGGTATATCCCCTTTTAATTTTACACCATTGTGAATCTTACGCATTTTTTACTCTCTGATCGAAGTTCTCGGCATTGAAAAATCTTCGTAAACTAAATCACACGTGTATATGTTGATATGTAAGAGATATACGGTCATGAAAATCAAGGGAAATGGTAATAAATATGCGGATTAGACACCAAAAAAAATCACTCAACAAATGGCTACAATTTAAGGAATGTGTTTAGTGACGGCATCAGATACCAAATTGATGGAGAAAGGTCTGGTGGTAAGAAAAACTGCTTCTAGGAGGTTGTCAAGTGTTTTCGCTTGACGATTCCATTCTTGGGTGGTTGGTTTAGCCCTTGTTCCGGTAACTCGGATCCTAGCCCGATCTATCCCATTTTAATTTTACTCCATTGTGAACCTTACGCCTTTTTACTCTCTGATCTAGGTTCTCGGCATTGAAAAATCTTCGGAAACTAAATCACACGTGTATATGTCGATATTTTAGAGATATACAGTCCAGAAAATAAAGGGCAATTGTGATATATATGCGGATTAGACACAATAAAAAAAACACTCAACAAATGGCTACAATTTAAGGAATGTGTTTAGTGACGGCAACAGATTCCTAATTGATGGAGAAAGGTCTGATGGCAAGAAAAGCTGCTTCTAGGAGGTTGTCAAGTGTTTTCGCTCGACGATTCCATTCTTGGGTGGTTGGTTTGGCCCTTGTTCCTGCAACTCGAATCCTAGCCCGGTATATCCCATTTTAATTTTACACCATTGTCAACCCTACGCTTTTTTTACTCTCTGATCGAGGTTCTCTGCATTGAAAAATCTTCGTAAACTAAATCACACTTGTATGTGTTGATATTTAAGAGATATACAGTCAAGAAAATCAAGGGCAATGGTGATATATATGCGGATTAGACACCAAAACAAAATCACTCAACAAATGGCTACAATTTAAGGAATGTGTTTAGTGACGGCATAAGATTCCTAATTGATGGAGAAAGCTCTGGTGGCAAGAAAAGCTGCTTCTAGGAGGTTGTCAAGTGTTTTTGCTTGATGATTCCATTCTTGGGTGGTTGGTTTAGCCCTTGTTCCTGTAACTCGAATCCTAGCCCGGTATATCCCATTTTAATTTTACACCATTGTGAACCTTATGCCTTTTTTACTCTCGGATCGAGGTTCTTGGCATTGAAAAATCGTCGTCAACTAAATCACACATGTATATGTTGGTATTTAAGAGATATACAGTCAAGAAAATCAAGGGCAATGGTGATATATATGCGGATTAGACACAAAAAAAACACTCAACAAATGGCTACAATTTAAGGAATGTGTTTAGTGACGGCATCAGATTCCTAATTGATGGAGAATGGTCTGGTGGCAAGAAAAACTGCTTCTAGGAGGTTGTCAAGTGTTTTCGCTCGACGATTCCATTCTTGGGTGGTTGGTTTGGCCCTTGTTCCTGCAACTCGAATCCTAGCCCGGAATATCTCATTTTAATTTTACACCATTGTGAACCTGACGCATTTTTTACTCACTGATCGAGGTTCTCGGCATTGAAAAATCTTCGTAAACTAAATCACACGTGTATGTGTTGATATTATACAGTCAAGAAAATCAAGGGCAATGGTGATATATATGCGGATTAGACACTAAAAAAAATCACTCAACAAATGGCTACAATTTAAGGAATGTGTTTAGTGACGGTATCAGATTCCTAATTGATGCAGAAAGGTCTGGTGGCAAGAAAAGCTGCTTCTAGGAGGTTATCAAGTGTTTTCGCTCGACGATTCCATTCTTGGGTGGTTGGTTTGGCCCTTGTTCCTGTAACTCGAATCCTAGCCCAGTATATCCCATTTTAATTTTACACCATGTGAACCTTAGGCCTTTTTTACTCTCTGATCAAGGTTCTCGGCATTGAAAAAGCTGCGTAAACTAAATCAAACGTGTATATGTTGATATTTAAGAGATATACAGTCAAGATAATCAAGGGCAATGGTGATATATATATGCGGATTAGACACCAAAAAAAAACACTCAACAAATGGCTACAATTTAAAGAATGTGTTTAGTGACGGCATCAGATTCCTAATTGATGGAGAAAGGTCTGGTGGCAAGAAAAGCTGCTTCTAGGAGGTTGTCAAATGTTTTCGCTCGACGATTCCATTCTTGGGTGGTTGGTTTGGCCCTGGTTCCTGTAACTCGAATCCTGGCCCGGTATATCCCATTTTAATTGTACACCATTGTGAACCTTACGCCTTTTTTACTCTCTGATCGAGGTTCTCGGCATTGAAAAATCTTCGTAAACTAAATCACACGTGTATATTTTGACATTTAAGAGATATACAGTCAAGAAAATAAAGGGCAATGGTGATATATATGCAGATTAGACACAAAAAAAAAACACTCAACAAATGGCTACAATTTAAGGAATGTGTTTAGTGACGGCATCAGATTCCTAATTGATAGAGAAAGGTCTGGTGGCAAGAAAAGCTGCTTCTAGGAGGTTGTCAAATATTTTCGCTCGACGATTCCATTCTTGGGTGGTTGGTTTGGCCCTTGTCCCTGTAACTCGAATCCTAGCCCGGTATATCCCATTTTAATTTAACACCATTGTGAATCTTACGCCTTTTTTACTCTCTGATCGAGGTTCTCGGCATTGAAAAATCTTCGTAAACTAAATCACACGTGTATATGTTGATATTTAAGAGATATACAGTCAAGAAAATCAAGGGCAATGGTGATATATATATGCGGATTAGACACAAAAAAAAAAAAACACTCAACAAATGGCTACAATTTAAGGAATGTGTTTAGTGACGGCATCAGATTCCGAATTGATGGAGAAAGGTCTGGTGGCAAGAAAATCTGCTTCTAGGAGGTTGTCAAATGTTTTCGCTCGACGATTCCATTCTTGGGTGGTTGGTTTGGCCCTTGTTCCTGTAACTCGAATCCTACCCGGAATATCCCATTTTAATTTTACACCATTGTGAACCTTACGCCTTTTTTACTCTCTGATAGAGGTTCTCGGCATTGAAAAATCTTTGTAAACTAAATTAAACGTGTATATGTTGACATTTAAGAGATATACAGTCAAGAAAATCAAGGGCAATGGTGATATATATGCGGATTAGACACCAAAAAAAAACACTCAACAAATGGCTACACTTTAAGGAATGTGTTTAGTGACGGTATCAGATTCCTAATTGATGGAGAAAGGTCTGGTGGCAAGAAAAGCTGCTTCTAGGAGGTTGTCAAGTGTTTTCGCTCGACAATTCCATTCTTGGGTGGTTGGTTTGGCCCTTGTTCCTGTAACTCGAATCCTAGCCCAGTATATCCCATTTTAATTTTACACCATTGTGAACCTTACGCCTATTTTACTCTCTGATCGAGGTTCTCGGCATTGAAAAATCTTCGTAAACTAAATCATACGTGTATATGTTGATATTTAAGAGATATACAGTCAAGAAAATCAAGGGCAATGGTGATATATATGCGGATTAGACACAAAAAAAAACACTCAACAAATGGCTACAATTTAAGGAATGTGTTTAGTGACGGCATCAGATTCCTAATTGATGGAGAAAGGTCTGGTGGCAAGAAAAGCTGCTTCTAGGAGGTTGTCAAGTGTTTTCGCTCGACGATTCCATTCTTGGGTGGTTGGTTTGGCCCTTGTTCCTGTAACTCGAATCCTAGCCCGGTATATCCCATTTTAATTTTCCACCATTGTGAACCTTACGCCTTTTTTACTCTCTGATCGAGGTTCTCGGCATCGAAAAATCTTCGTAAACTAAATCACACGTATATATGTTGATATTTAAGAGATATACAGTCATGAAAATCAAAGGCAATGGTGATATATATGCGGATTAGACACCAAAACAAAATCACTCAACAAATGGCTACAATTTAAGGAATGCGTTTAGTGACGGCATCAGATTCCTAACTGATGGAGAAAGGTCTGGTGGTAAGAAAAGCTGTTTCTAGGAGGTTGTCAAGTGTTTTTGCTTGACGATTCCATTCTTGGGTGGTTGGTTTAGCCCTTGTTCCTGTAACTCGAATCCTAGCCCGGTATATCCTATTTTAATTTTACACCATTGTGAACCTTATGCCTTTTTTACTCTCGGATCGAGGTTCTTGGCATTGAAAAATCGTCGTAAACTAAATCACACGTGTATATGTTGGTATTTAAGAGATATACAGTCAAGAAAATCAAGGGCAATGGTGATATATATGCGGATTAGACACAAAAAAAAAACACTCAACAAATGGCTACAATTTTAGGAATGTGTTTAGTGACGGCATCAGATTCCTAATTGTTGGAGAATGGTCTGGTGGCAAGAAAAGCTGCTTCTAGGAGGTTGTCAAGTGTTTTCGCTCGACGATTCCATTCTTGGGTGGTTGGTTTGGCCCTTGTTCCTGCAACTCGAATCCTAGCCCGGAATATCTCATTTTAATTTTACACCATTGTGAACCTTACGCCTTTTTTACTCACTGATCGAGGTTCTCGGCATTGAAAAATCTTCGTAAACTAAATCACACGTGTATGTGTTGATATTTAAGAGATATACAGTCAAGAAAATCTAGGGCAATGGTGATATATATGCGGATTAGACACCAAAAAAAAATCACTCAACAAATGGCTACAATTTAAGGAATGTGTTTAGTGACGGGATCAGATTCCTAATTGATGGAGAAAGGTCTGGTGGCAAGAAAAGCTGCTTCTAGGAGGTTATCAAGTGTTTTCGCTCGACGATTCCATTCTTGGGTGGTTGGTTTGGCCCTTGTTCATGTAACTCGAATCCTAGCCCAGTATATCCCATTTTAATTTTACACCATGGGAACCTTAGGCCTTTTTTACTCTCTGATCAAGGTTCTCGGCATTGAAAAATCTGCGTAAACTAAATCAAACGTGTATATGTTGATATTTAAGAGATATACAGTCAAGATAATCAAGGGCAATGGTGATATATATATGCGGATTAGACACAAAAAAAAAACACTCAACAAATGGCTACAATTTAAAGAATGTGTTTAGTGACGGCATCAGATTCCTAATTGATGGAGAAAGGTCTGGTGGCAAGAAAAGCTGCTTCTAGGAGGTTGTCAAATGTTTTCGCTTGACGATTCCATTCTTGGGTGGTTGGTTTGGCCCTGGTTCCTGTAACTCGAATCCTGGCCCGGTATATCCCATTTTAATTTTACACCAATGTGAACCTTACGCCTTTTTTACTCTCTGATCGAGGTTCTCGGCATTGAAAAATCTTCGTAAACTAAATCACACGTGTATATGTTGACATTTAAGAGATATACAGTCAAGAAAATAAAGGGCAATGGTGATATATATGCGGATTAGACACAAAAAAAAAACACTCAACAAATGGCTACAATTTAAGGAATGTGTTTAGTGACGGCATCAGATTCCTAATTGATGGAGAAAGGTCTGGTGGTAAGAAAAGTTGCTTCTAGGAGGTTGTCAAGTGTTTTCGCTGGACGGTTCCATTCTCGGGTGGTTGGTTTGGCCCTTGTTCCTGTAACTCGAATCCTAGCCCGGTGTATCCCATTTTAATCTTACACCATTGTGAACCTTACGCCTTTTTTACTCTCTGATCGAGGTTCTCGGCATTGAAAAATCTTCGTAAACTAAATCACACGTTTATATGTTGATATTTAACAGATATACAGTCAAGAAAATCAGGGGAAATGGTGATGTATATATGCGGATTAGACACCAAAAAAACTCTCAACAAATGGCTACAATTTAAGGAATGTGTTTAGTGACGGCATCAGATTCCTAATTGATAGAGAAAGGTCTGGTGGCAAGAAAAGCTGCTTCTAGGAGGTTGTCAAATATTTTCGCTCGACGATTCCATTCTTGGGTGGTTGGTTTGGCCCTTGTCCCTGTAACTCGAATCCTTGCCCGGTATATCCCATTTTAATTTTACACCATTGTGAATCTTACGCATTTTTTACTCTCTGATCGGGGTTCTCGGCATTGAAAAATCTTCGTAAACTAAATCACACGTGTATATGTTGATATTTAAGAGATATACAGTCAATAAAATCAAGGGCAATGGTGATATATATATGCGGATTAGACACAAAAAAAAACACTCAACAAATGGCTACAATTTAAGGAATGTGTTTAGTGACGGCATCAGATTCCGAATTGATGGAGAAAGGTCTGGTGGCAAGAAAATCTGCTTCTAGGAGGTTGTCAAATGTTTTCGCTCGACGATTCCATTCTTGGGTGGTTGGTTTGGCCCTTGTTCCTGTAACTCGAATCCTACCCGGTATATCCCATTTTAATTTTACACCATTGTGAACCTTACGCCTTTTTTACTCTCTGATCGAGGTTCTCGGCATTGAAAAATCTTCGTAAACTAAATCACACGTGTATATGTTGACATTTAAGAGATATACAGTCAAGAAAATAAAGGGCAATGGTGATATATATGCGGATTAGACACAAAAAAAAAACACTCAATAAATGGCTACAATTTAAGGAATGTGTTTAGTGACGGCATCAGATTCCTAATTGATGGAGAAAGGTCTGGTGGCAAGAAAAGCTGCTTCTAGGAGGTTGTCAAATATTTTTGCTCGACGATTCCATTCTTGTGTTGTTGGTTTGGCCCTTGTCCCTGCAACTCGAATCCTAGCCCGGTATATCCCATTTTAATTTTACACCATTGAGAACCTTACGCCTTTTTTACTCTCTGATCGAGGTTCTCGGCATTGAAAAATCTTCGTAAACTAAATCACACGTGTATATGTTGATATTTAAGAGATATACAGTCAAGAAAATCAAGGGCAATGGTGATAAATATATGCGGATTAGACACAAAAAAAAACACTCAACAAATGGCTACAATTTAAAGATTGTGTTTAGTGACGGCATCAGATTCCTAATTGATGGAGAAAGGTCTGGAGGCAAGAAAAGCTGCTTCTAGGAGGTTGTCAAATGTTTTCGCTCGACGATTCCATTCTTGGGTGGTTGGTTTGGCCCTTGTTCCTGTAACTCGAATCCTAGCCCGGTATATCCCGTTTTAATTTTACACCATTGTGAACCTTACGCCTTTTTTACTCTCTGGTCGAGGTTGTCGGCATTGAAAAATCTTCGTAAACTAAATCACACGTGTATATGTTGACATTTAAGAGATATACAGTCAAGAAAATAAAGGGCAATGGTGATATATATATGCGGATTAGACACAAAAAAAAAAAAAAACACTCAACAAATGGCTACAATTTAAGGAATGTGTTTAGTGACGGCATCAGATTCCTAATTGATGGAGAAAGGTCTAGTGGTAAGAAAAGCTGCTTCTAGGAGGTTGTCAAGTGTTTTCGCTGGACGATTCCATTCTTGGGTGGTTGGTTTGGCCCTTGTTCCTGTAACTCGAATCCTAGCCCGGTGTATCCCATTTTAATCTTACACCATTGTGAACCATACGCCTTTTTTACACTCTGATCGAGGTTCTCGGCATTGAAAAATATTCGTAAACTAAATCACACGTGTATATGTTGATATTTAAGAGATATACAGTCAAGAAAATCAAGGGAAATGGTGATATATATATGCGGATTAGACACCAAAAAAAACACTCAACAAATGGCTACAATTTAAGGAATGTGTTTAGTGACGGCATCAGATTCCTAATTGATGGAGAAAGGTCTGGTGGCAAGAAAAGCTGCTTCTAGGAGGTTGTCAAATATTTTCGCTCGACGATTCCATTCTTGGGTGGTTGGTTTGGCCCTTGTCCCTGTAACTCGAATCCTAGCCCAGTATATCCCATTTTAATTTTACACCATTGTGAACCTTACGCCTTTTTTACTCTCTGATCGAGGTTCTCGGCATTGAAAAATCTTCGTAAACTAAATCACACGTGTATATGTTGATATTTAAGAGATATACAGTCAAGAAAATCAAGGGCAATGGTGATATATATATGCGGATTAGACACAAAAAAAAACACTCAACAAATGCCTACAATGTGTTTAGTGACGGCATCAGATTCCTAATTGATGGAGAGAGGTCTGGTGGCAAGAAAAGCTGCTTCTAGGAGGTTGTCAGGTGTTTTCGCTCGACGATTCCATTCTCGGGTGGTTGGTTTGGCCCTTGTTCCTGTAACTCGAATCCTAGACCAGTATATCACATTTTAATTTTACACCATTGTGAAGCTTACGCCCATTTTACTCTCTGATCGAGGTTCTCGGCATTGAAAAATCTACGTAAACTAAATCACACGTGTATATGTTGATATTTAAGAGATATACAGTTAAGAAAATCAAGGGCAATGGTGTTATATATGCGGATTAGACACAAAAAAAAAACACTCAACAAATGACTACAATTTAAGGAATGTGTTTAGTGACGGCATCAGATTCCTAATTGATGGAGAAAGGTCTGGTGGCAAGAAAAACTACTTCTAGGAGGTTGTCAAGTGTTTTCGCTCGACGATTCCATTCTTGGGTGGTTGGTTTGGCCCTTGTCCCTGCAACTCGAATCCTAGCCCGGTATATCCCATTTTAATTTTACACCATTGTGAACCTTACGCCTTTTTTACTCTCTGATCGAGGTTCTCGGCATTGAAAAATCTTCGTAAACTAAATCACACGTGTATATGTTGATATTTAAGAGATATACAGTCAAGAAAATCAAGGGCAATGGTGATATATATATGCGGATTAGACACAAAAAAAACACTCAACAAATGGCTACAATTTAAGGAATGTGTTTAGTGACGGCATCAGATTCCGAATTGATGGAGAAAGGTCTGGTGGCAAGAAAAACTGCTTCTAGGAGGTTATCAAGTGTTTTCGCTCGACGATTCCATTCTTGGGTGGTTGGTTTGGCCCTTGTTCCTGTAACTCGAATCCTAGCCCAGTATATCCCATTTTAATTTTACACCATTGTGAACCTTACGACTTTTTTACTCTCTGATCGAGGTTCTCGGCATTGAAAAATCTTCGTAAACAAAATCACACGTGTATATGTTGACATTTAAGAGATATACAGTCAAGAAAATCAAGGGCAATGGTGATAAATATATGCGGATTAGACACAAAAAAAAAAAAACACTCAACAAATGGCTACAATTTAAGGAATGTGTTTAGTGACGGCATCAGATTCCTAATTGACGGAGAAAGGTCTGGTGGCAAGAAAAGCTGCTTCTAGGAGATTGTCAAGTGTTTTCGCCCGACGATTCCATTCATGGGTGGTTGGTTTGGCCCTTGTACCCGTAACTCGAATCCTGGCACGGTATATCCCATTTTAATTTTACACCATTGTGAACCATACGCCTTTTTTACTCTCTGATCGAAGTTCTCAGCATTGAAAAATCTTCGTGAACAAAATCACACGTGTATATGTTCACATTTAAGAGATATACAGTCAAGAAAATCAAAGGCAATGGTGATATATATGCGGATTAGACACCAAAAAAAACACTCAACAAATGGCTACAATTTAAGGAATGTGTTTGGTGACGGCATCAGATTCCTAATTGATGGAGAAAGGTCTGGTGGCAAGAAAAGCTGCTTTTAGGAGGTTGTCCAGTGTTTTCGCTTGACGATTCCATTCTTGGTTGGTTGGTTTGGCCCTTATTCCTGTAACTCGAATCCAAGCCCGGTATATCCCATTTTAATTTTACACCATTGTGAACCTTACGCCTTTTTTACTCTTTGATCTAGGTTCTCGGCATTGAAAAATCTTCGTAAACTAAATCACACGTGTATATGTTGACATTTAAGAGATATACAGTCAAGAAAATCAAGGGCAATGGTGATATATATACGGATTAGACACAAAAAAACACTCAACAAATGGCTACAATTTAATTAATGTGTTTTGTGACTGCATTAGATTCCTAATTGATGGAAAAAGGTCTGGTGGCAGGAAAAGCTGCTTCTAGGAGGTTGTCAAGTGTTTTCGCTTGACGATTCCATTCTTGGGTGGTTGGTTTGGCCCTTGTTCCTGTAAATCGAATCCTAGCCCGGTATATCCCATTTTAATTTTACAACATTGTGAACCTTACGCCTATTTTACTCTCTGATCGGGGTTCTCGGCATTGAAAAATCTTTGTAAACTAAATCACACGTGTATATGTTGACATTTAAGAGATATACAGTTAAGAAAATCAAGGGCAATGGTGATATAAATGCGGATTAGACACCAAAAAAAACACTCAACAAATGGCTACAATTTAAGGAATGTGTTTAGTTACGGCATCAGATTTCTAATTGATGGAGAAAGGTCTTGTGGCAAGAAAAGCTGCTTCTAGGAGGTTGTCAAGTGTTTTCGCTCGACGATTCCATTCTTGGGTGGTTGGTTTGGCCCTTGTTCCTGTAACTCGAATCCTAGCCCAGTATATCCCATTTTAATTTTACACCATTGTGAACCTTACGCCTTTTTTACTCTCTGATCGAGGTTCTTGGCATTGAAAAACCTTTGTAAACTAAATCATACGTGTATATGTTGATATTTAAAAGATATACAGTCAAGAAAATCAAGGGCAATGGTGATATATATGCGGATTAGACACAAAAAAAAACACTCAACAAATGGCTACAATTTAAGAAATGTGTTTAGAGACGGCATCAGATTCCTAATTGATGGAGAAAGGTCTGGTGGCAAGAAAAGGTGCTTCTAGGAGGTTGTCAAGTGTTTTCGCTCGACGATTCCATTCTTGGGTGGTTGGTTTGGCCCTTGTTCCTGTAACTCGAATCCTAGCCCGGTATATCCCATTTTAATTTTACAACATTGTGAACCTTACGCCTATTTTACTCTCTGATCGGGGTTCTCGGCATTGAAAATCTTTGTAAACTAAATCACACGTGTATATGTTGACATTTAAGAGATATACAGTCAAAAAAATCAAGGACAATGGTGATATATATGCGGATTAGACACCAAAAAAAACACTCAACAAATGGCTACAATTTAAGGAATGTGTTTAGTGACGGCATTAGATTCCTAATTGATGGAGAAAGGTCTGGTGGCAAGAAAAGCTGCTTCTAGGAGGTTGTCAAGTGTTTTCGCTCGACGATTCCATTCTTGGGTGGTTGGTTTGGCCCTTGTTCCTGGAACTCGAATCCTAGCCCGGTATATCCCATTTTAATTTTACACCATTTTGAACCTTACGCCTTTTTAACTCTCTGATCGAGGTTCTCGGCATTGAAAAATCTTCGAAATCTAAATCGCACGTGTATATGTTGACATTTAAGATATATACAGTCAAGAAAATCAAGGGCAATGGTGATATATATGCGGATTAGACACAAAAAAAAAATCACTCAACAAATGGCTACAATTTAAGGAATGTGTTTAGTACGGCATCAGATTCCTAATTGATGGAGAAAGGTCTGGTGGTAAGAAAAGCTGCTTCTAGGAGGTTGTTAAGTGTTTTCGCTCGACGATTCCATTCGTGGGTGGTTGGTTTGGCCCTTGTTCCTGTAACTCGAATCCTAGCCCGGTATATCCCATTTTAATTTTACACCATTGTGAAACTTACGCCTTTTTTACTCTCTGATCGAGGTTCTCGACTTTGAAGAATCTTTGTAAACTAAATCACACGTGTATATGTTGATATTTAAGAGATATAAAGTCAAGAAAATCAAGGGCAATGGTGATATATATGCAGATTAGACACCAAAAAAAAAACACTCAACAAATGGCTACAATTTAAGGAATGTGTTTAGTGACGGCATCAGATTCCTAATTAATGGAGAAAGGTCAGTTGGCAAGAAAAGCTGCTTCTAGGAGGTTGTCAAGTGTTTTCGCTCGACGATTCCATTCTTGGGTGGTTGGTTTGGCCCTTGTTCCTGTAACTCGAATCCTAGCCCGGTATATCCCATTTTAATCTTACACCATTATGAACCTTACGCCTTTTTTACTCTCTGATCGAGGTTCTCGGCATTGAAAGATCTTCGTAAACTAAATCACACGTGTATATGTTGACATTTAAGAGATATACAGTCAAGAAAATCAAGGGCAATGGTGATATATACACAGATTAGACACAAAAAAAAAAAACACACTCAACAAATGGCTAAAATTTAAGGAATGTGTTTAGTACGGCATCAGATTCCTAATTGATGGAGAAAGGTCAGGTGGTAAGAAAAACTGCTTCTAAGAGGTTGTCAAGTGTTTTCGCTCGACGATTCCATTCTTGGGTGGTTGGTTTGGCCCTTGTTCCGGTAACTCGAATCCTAGCCCGGTATATCCCATTTTAATCTTACACCATTGTGAACCTTACGCCTTTTTTACTCTCTGATCGAGGTTCTCGGCATTGAAAAATCTTCGTAAACTAAATCACACGTGTATATGTTGACATTTAAGAGATATACTGTCAAGAAAATCAAGGACAATGGTGATATATATGCGGGTTAGACACCAAAAAAAACACTCAACAAATGGCTACAATTTAAGGAATGTGTTTAGTGACGGCATGAGATTCCTAATTGATGGAGAAAGGTCTGGTGGCAAGAAAAGCTGCTTCTAGGAGGTTGTCAAGTGTTTTCGCTCGACGATTCCATTCTTGGGTGGTTGGTTTGGCCCTTGTTCCTGTAACTCGAATCCTAGCCCGGTATATCCCATTTTAATTTTACACCATTTTGAACCTTACGCCTTTTTAACTCTCTGATCGAGGTTCTCGGCATTGAAAAATCTTCGTAAACTAAATCACACGTGTATATGTTGACATTTTAGAGATATACAGTCAAGAAAATCAAGGGCAATGGTGATATATATGCGGATTAGACACCTAAAAAATCACTCAACAAATGGCTACAATTTAAGGAATGTGTTTAGTACGGCATCAGATTCCTAATTGATGGAGAAAGGTCTGGTGGTAAGAAAAGCTGCTTCTAGGAGGTTGTCAAGTGTTTTCGCTCGACGATTCCATTCTTGGGTGGTTGGTTTGGCCCTTGTTCCTGTAACTCGAATCCTAGCCCGGTATATCCCATTTTAATTTTACATCATTGTGAACCTTACGCCTTTTTTATTCTCTGATCGAGGTTCTCGGCATTGAAAAATCTTCATAAACTATAGGGGGAGTTCTGATTGTTTAAGCCAAGTGAATGGAGAATTGAAGTGATTCTCATCATGTTGTCACATTTCTTGTACAACTTGTTTTCAAATTTTCCCAGAAAATCAAAATTGAGATATATTTTGATTTTAGGGGGAGTAAAAATTTAAAAAAAAAATTAGAAATTTTGAAAATGCCAAAAACATTGAAAAATGCAAAAATGAGTTTTGTTATGAAAAAGAGGAAATGATAGTAGATCAGTTAGACTGTTACAGCATGCTAAAGAAATGGAAAGATAAAATGTGATAAACGGTATCACTAAAGATGTAACGGTAGGCTTAGCTAGACTAGTAGATTTGCGATAATGATACAAACCTAAATGAAAAAGCCTAGTTCTAGTGGGAAACATGGTCAAAAGCATAGTACTTAGTTTTGTCCTTCTTGATTGTCTGCCTACTCAGTAATCGTTGATTGTCGAAAGACATAAAACTGGTTAAGTTTGTGAACTTTCACAACTTTGCTGAAAAGTCGCTGTGATTGTGCATTTCATTTTGCAAAGATTTAAACTTGTTTGATTTCTTTATTTTGTTTAAGCATTGGACTTCCTCTGCGTATACATGAGTATCGACCTGGTTGTTAATGCCTAAACGTTCTGCTTTATTTTCTTTGGTGTTTCGTTTAAGCTTTGGACCTCCTCTGCGCATACGGAAGTATCGACCTGGTGGTTAAAGCCTAAACAACTTCAACTTATTTTTATTTTCTTATTTTGTTTAAACATTGGACTTTCTCCGCGTATACGGAAGTATCGACCTGATTGTTAATGTTTAAACATTCTGCTTTGTTTTCGCACAAATCACAGTTGATAAAAGTTTAAAGGCATTACTTGAGTCAGTGTATTGCATGATGAGGGGATATGCTGAGATCGTGGGGTCCATAAGAACTTAGTGCAATATTAATATACCTTAATGTATCGGTAAGGATTTCGAAAGTTTTTAGATTGAGTTTAAGTGGACAACAATATCGTCAATCTACGTGAATCGTTTAGAACTGAAAATGTTTAAAGCTTAACGGTGTTGGTGATTTGTCTCAAAAACTGATATGATCCTCTTACACAAGCTCACAAAAATAGTGTTTGCAAATATTTCTTTAATGCATTTCTTTACATTCAAAAATCCAAAAAGATTTTAGTGTGTTTTAGCATAAATTTTGAAAAATACAAAAAGATTTTCGACAATTGATGTTGGAGAGCTGATATTCAAAATTTCAAGTGCTGAACATGATGAACAGGGTTGGGTTTGAGTGCTGAATTGAAAAATTTTGAATTAAGAAAGAAGTTGAGATTAGTTAATCAGGGTCATTAATTTGAACTTGGTGTAACTATTTCTAGTAAGTTTTTCTTATTGATTTAAGTAAAAACTTATGTTTTGGTGAGAAGTGTGCAGAAGATGTGCTGAACAAGAGTTAAAGCCAGGAATTAATCTCAAGGTGATAGCTAATTCCAGACAGCGATCCCAGCATGATGAAAGGGGGAGTCTGACGAGGTTAGAACCAAAGAGAAGATCCTGTTACATGCTAAGTAAGAAAGGAGACCGATCAAGATTGAAGAGTCGTTATGTTGAAGACTCTCACTAAAGATTCCGTCAACATTCAAGGGGGGGTTTGTTGGTGCAGTTGTCTGTCGACTTCATCTTAGTTCGAGTCTCAGATTGTGAAAGAGCCCGAAGACCGATAAAGACTGAAGAATGAGAAGACTCGATACTTCAGACTCGTCAACATCCGAGGGGGAGTCTGTTAGTGCATACGTCTGTCGACTTCGTCTTGTATCAAGTCGTGTAATAGAATAGATGAAACAAGTCACACAGTTCGAGTTTAACAGGATTCAGAGGTGAACAAGCCAGTTCAAACGAAGTGGCCAGTTCAAACGAACTGGACCAGTTCGTATGAACTGGAGATGCTTGTTCAAACGAACTGGAAATAGTATAAATAGGTGACTTGTGATTTTCATTTGTAACTTTTGGATTCCGGTAGCGAAGCTCTGCCGAAGTGTCTCCAAGTCTGTAAACACGTTCTAATCAATACAAGAGACAGTTATTAGTGAATATCAAGCTGAAACAAAATCTGATTCATTGAATTCCGCCTTTGAATCAGTTTAGAGCTCTCATGAAGACTCGTTCAGATAGATTCTCGATCCTACAAGTGGTATCAGAGCTCAGGAGGAAGAGCTCTTGCAATTTCAGCTCGATTTCATCAAGATTTCTGTTTCTACTCCATTCTGTCACATTTTTTCAAAATTTAACGAGATTTTTCGGATAAAATGAACTGATTTTTGCTCATAACAAGCGAAATTATGTTTTAATCAATCTGTAAAAGTTTCAGGCTTAAATTCAAAGTAAAACTCAATCAATTTGATATAAAACGACTTGTTCGTTTGAAGGTGTGTCCAGTTCACATGAACAGGAACTTTGAACTCAGATCTACGGCGATTTAGTGGATGAAATTGAACGGAAATCACCTCATTGTGATCGGAATTTGATGTAGAACAATCCTACGGTTTCAATTTCGTAAAAAATCGGAGTTTAAACGCATTAGAACCCCGGTTCGTATGTAGTTTGTTTGTCAGTTCGTTTGGATAGTTCAGTTCGTTTAAGTATGAACTAGTTCGTTTGAACCATTAGTTCGTGTGAGAGATCAGTTCAGTTCGTTTGGAATTAACCACAGTTCACACGAAGTGAACTTCCAGTTCGTCTGAACCTCAGTTCGTGTGAGGATATTTCGTTTGAGGGTGTTTGGATATGTCATGATTTCACGTGAAACATATCACCGAACCCATGTGTTGACTGAATAACTATACAATATATCGGTCCAATCACAATTTATATACATTCAATGTTGTCGGCAATTATAGAATTCACGTGATCAAAAGTAATCGGTCCAATCAAGAGTTGAGTGCAATAAATTTTGTCGGTTCAGTGGGTTTAGTTATTCAAAGATTAGCAGATTACATGTTAAAGTAGATAACCTGCTTTCAATATTATCGACCCAATCGCATTTAATGTTCATTGATAGTTGTCGGCCCAATGAATTAATAATATCAGATCCACTAAAAATTGAGACCCAATAGGATTTTAGTTGGTAATTGTTTTTGTCGACTCTTGTCTAAAAGGTTTAGTTGTGTTGTTGAAGCCCAATTAAGGGTATGTGTTTATCGGCCCAAGGTTGCCATGTGATAAGATTCATTAATTCAAGTTGTCGGGTTTAGTGGGTTTGTTGATCCAATTAAATCAAGTTTTAGGATTGTTGGCCCAATCAATCGTTAAACATATTCATTAAAACAATCGGCCCAATCAGCGAAGTTTGTTAGATTGTTTGAAATCTGATCAGTACGTTTGAAGGTCTGAACACTTAGTTCGCACGGATTGTGTAAACATCACATCAGGTTGTTTTTGAAATATGGCAAAAATGTTTGATGAAACAGAAAATTATTATTTTGAAAGATTTAATGATTGGCATCGAGGGTTTATAGATGATAGTTATAGAAGTGTGAAAAAGGTTGGATGGGAGAAAAGGTTTAAATACTTTGTGTGTTTAAAAAATGAAAAGTTGGATGATCTAGCAAACCGATATTCAGTCTTAATTGAACATTTGAAAGAACATGAGATAAGACTGTCAGATACTGAAAAAGTATCAAAGTTTGCTGATGCATTACCTATCGAATGGGATGAATTTTTGAAAAATCTAACGAAAGATTCTAGTTTTTCAAAGTTATATCTAAAAGAGTTCATCAACAAACTTAAAAAGTATGAGGATGAAAGTAAAAACAAAAAGAAAGAATTGATAAATGAAATAGAAAAGAATTTGGTGAAAATAAATGTGGATGTGATTTTTGAAATAAAAAGAAGAGTTGATGAATGTCTTAGAGCAAAATATGTTTTTAAATACGATAACAAGAGGGGTTGTTATATTGATGAGAATGCGAATCCTCTTAATTTCGTTAAAATATTTTGTGCAGGATCATTCAAGACGGAAACAAAGGAAATTTCAAAAAATGAAGAATCAGATAAGCTTGGATCTTCGAATTCTGAATCAGTGTGCTCTAAGACATATACAGTCAAGAAAATCAAGGGCAATGGTGATATATATATGCGGATTAGACACCAAAAAAATCACTCAAGAAATGGCTACAATTTATGGAATGTGTTTAGTGACGGCATCAGATTCCAAATTGATGGAGAAAGGTCTGGTGGTAAGAAAAGCTGCTTCTAGGAGGTTGTCAAGTGTTTTCGCTCGACGATTCCATTCTTGGGTGGTTCGTTTGGCCCTCGTTCCTGTAACTCGAATCCTAGCCCGGTATATCCCATTTTAATTTTACACCATTGTGAACCTTACGCCTTTTTTTACTCTCTGACTGAGGTTCTCGATATTGAAAAATCTTCATAAACTAAATCACACTTGTATATGTAGACATTTAAGAGATATACAGTCAAGAAAATCAAGAGCAATGGTGATATATATGCGGATTGAACACCCAAAAAAACACTCAACAAATGGCTACAATTTAAGGAATATGTTTAGTGACGACATCAGATTCCTAATTGATGGAGAAAGGTCTGGTGGTAAGAAAAGCTGCTTCTAGGAGGTTATCAAGTGTTTTCGCTCGACGATTCCATTCTTGGATGGTTGGTTTGGCCCTTGTTCCTGTAACTCGAATCCTAGCCCGGTATATCCCATTTTAATTTTACACCATTGTGAACCTAACGCCTCTTTTACTCTCTGATCGAGGTTCTCGGCATTGAAAAATCTTCGTAAACTAAATCACACGTGTATATGTTGATATTTAAGAGATATACAGTCAAGAAAATGAAGGGCAATGGTGATATATATGCGGATTAGACACCAAAAAAAAACACTCAACAAATGGCTACAATTTAAGGAATGTGTTTAGTGACGGCATCAGATTCCTAATTGATGGAGAAAGGTCTGGTTGTAAGAAAAGCTGCTTCTAGGAGGTTGTCAAGTGTTTTAACTCGACGATTCCATTCTTTGGTGGTTGGTTTGGCCCTTGTTCCTGAAACTCGAATCCTAGCCCGGTATATCCCATTTTTAATTTTACACCATTGTGAACCTTCCGCCTTTTTTACTCTGTGATCGAGGTTCTCGGCATTGTAAAATCTTCGTAAACTAAATCACACGTGTATATGTTGACATTTAAGAGATATACAGTCAAGATAATCAAGGGCAATGGTGATATATATGCGGATTAGACACAA
>JARYGA010024255.1:0-104140 GCA_030545235.1 Helianthus tuberosus | reverse complement strand
AAACCCGTATTGGGTTATAAAAATAATTTTAACATAGCATTAGCATCTGTCATGTGTATGCTACACCCGTGATTAGGCCGTGGCCATTTGCAATTAAATGAGCCGAGGATATCCAGGACATGGTTGCATTAACCCCTAGTGTTTAAGTTATCAAGCAATACAAATTAAAACGGGTTATTTGATTTCCAGACACAAAGGTCATTGATCCCATACCAGACCAAGCGGTAATAATATACCGTATCCCAAGCCCGTATAGGGAAAATAGGTTAAGAGTATTTACCTGGGTTAAGTCTTTACAATTCAAAAACAAATATATTAGCATAACCGATATAACAAAAAAAGTAGCAAGGTTGCAATTTACTGGATGCCCTAGTCTGGAATGAATGGTATAATAACCAATTAGAATGTTAATGGGTCCAATTCAAGTCATAGACTTGGACCGGTTAACTAATATATAAAGAAAACGGTATGGTACGTTAGATTAAGCGGTGACCGGATAGAATGTAGTTTAAACCCTCACAAGTACTAAGACTTGTATAATATGGGGAAACAATAATACATTCTAGAATTTATAAGAATTTGAAGGATTTGACCCAATTCGATTAACATACATAAACTAAGTTACATACATCAACCGTACGCGCATAGGCGGTATCGGGTGATCAGATGAGTTAGTATCAAGTTCATTATGCGAAAACATCTTTATTATGTTACCATATCAGTAGGTATTACACATTTTATGTACAATATCTTTTAAAAACCAACTCATGCACAAAAGGGCAAAATTGGCATTTTTATGACATATTATAAGAACTTGCATAAAACCCGACAACAGATTATGATCAAATGGTATAACCTCATAGGGTTAATCCATACATAAATATGATCATAATTCAACTTCAAATCAGTAGCTAACTTGGCTAAATCGGGTCAGAATCGAAAGTAATAGCAAAAGTCAAACTGCTAGACTTTCGGTTGCGAACCGGACTATAAACTGGAAATGACGGGTTGAACATGTGTAGACATGTTCTAATATGTTATACCAATTGATTTAGTGTCAAAAATATGTGTTCAAACATTTATAAGTTCATTTTATATGTTTTCCGAAAAAAAACTGCATTTTGACTTTCATTTTATTACAAATTTGACCCGTCATTTGACCAACTTAACGTGATTTTCAAGAAGTGCCCTCATAGGAGATTTGTAACAACCCACTTTTGAAAAGTCTAAGTACAAGTCAAAGTCAAAGTCAAAGGAAGAAAAGATTGCTAAATGCGATCTGTCACTCCTTGCTTAACTATTGATTGTACGTTAATGACTTGTAATCGAATCTTTTTATTTAATTGCTTTAGTTGTATTATGTGGAGTACTTATTAATAATCGGGGTTTAATCGCATGTTTAATCGATAATCAACTTATCGCTAATCGCATCGCTATCGCATTCGTTACTCGAATTATGTGTTCTGGATATTGTTTTACGTGTGTGTGCCACTATGTGTTACTTGTGCATGATATGTTTATGTTGAGGTGTTTATTTGCTATCGCAATCGCAAATCTATCACAATCGCAAACGCTAAACGCAAATTAATTATAGTGATTGTATGTTAGATATAGTAGTTAGGTTATTTGTGTAACTAATGGGGAACACTATCGCATCGCTCACTCAAATTGCATCACAACGCTCAACACGCGAATCAAAACGACAAAACTCAAGACGCCAGACACTTAGATCGAATGGCCAACCTATCGAGTGGCCATCCGATCGAACCGTTGTCCGATCGGTGGCCAATCCGACACTTGTGCACTTTCCTCTTTTGGAAAACCTATAAATACCCTCCTGTCACATCACATGTGACAACTCCCTCATTCGACCAGCCGCACTCAAGACCTCTTTTCTCTCGATTTCTCGCGATTCTTGTAAGTTTTCAACTCAAATCTTGTACTTCTATGATCTACACGCACTTCTTCATCATTTTCATCTTTAAATCCTAACTTTTAACCATGAAATCAATGGATTTGAGGTGTTCTAGGGTGATGTCATCATGGATGTCACACCCCAACCGATGGCGGAAACATCGAGGCGTGGCACTGAGCGAAACAGATGCTGTAACACCCCGTGTTTTCAAAAGTCAAAGTCAAAGTCAAGATTGAAGTCAAAGGAAAACAATATTTCTAATGGCGATCTGTCACTCCTTGCTTCATTCCTGTTTTGACTTCTTTGACTTGAATTTAGTCTATTTAATTATCGCTTTAGTTATATTATGTGGAGTATCTATTAATAATCGCATAGTGATCGCTATTTATTACATGTTCAATCAATCGCACTCGCAACTCGAATATACGCATTTTGGTTATTGTTATACGTGTGTGTGTGTGCCTTATGTGTTACTTGTGCATGTTTATTTATGTTATGTTGTGGTGATCAATCAAAACGCAATCGAAACTCAATCGCAATCGAATCGCAAACGCTAAACGAATATGAAATGAGGATGCTTGTATGTTGATATAGTAGTTGGGATTAAAAGTAATTTGACTAGGAAATTCTATCGCATCGCAACACTCGGCATCGCAAACGAAACGGCAAAACTCGCCGCACCGAACACTCGAATCAAGTAGCCAATCGACCAAGAGACCAGCCGATCGACCAGCCACTCGATCGGGCTGCCTACTCGATCGAACAGCCACATTCCACCCTTTCCTTTTTGGGAAACACTATAAATACCCCTTGTCCACATCAAACTTTCCACTTTTGGCAACTCTCATCCGACCAGCTCATCTTCCCCACTTTTCCTTCAATTTCTCGCGATTCCGATATGTCACACCCCCAAAATACCACATGCGGAATTACCGCGGGGCGTGTGACGTACCAGGATCCAAGCCACCAATCACATTGAACTCATAATTATAATTAAATAAGACTTTCATTTATTAACACAAAGTGTTACAATCGTTACATATCATTCATTGTATACAGCGGAAGCATAAATCATTTGTTAAGTGTTTAGTAAACCAAGAGTACATAAACCATTGAGCTTGTATTGAGATTCCATGTATCTCGACCCATGACCACTCCAGCATCCCAGACAGCAAGTTCCAGAGATATGCACCTAAAGGCCTGCAAGGCATGTAACAACAAATCAACAACAAAGTTGAGCGAGTTCACAGTTGGGTGTTCATTTTAGATTGTTTCAAAAACATAGTGTTTCTTTAGCTGGCTTACTTGCCGTGGGGGTTATCCCTTAGTTGAAAATTTGATTAACCAATTCCTTCTTTCCCAAACCATAACCAGTGGGGGCTTCCCCATGTGAACCACTAGACCGTTACCATATCAACTACTGACGAAAGTAAGTTGTGCCCTAAGTCAATATCTATCATTATTGACTGTTTGCCATGAAATGTCATTATATAGATACATTAACCTACTGGGTGTGAGAACCAATTTACTTCATTTGATTATAAGCAACATTATTAACAGTTGATGCTACAACTTATTCACACAATCCTCTACTCATGCTGTCATTATATAGATACATTAACCTACTGTCCATAGTTGGCACATGCAACCCTAGAATAGACACTAAACAATCTAATCATATAGGAGTCATGTGATTCTCGTTCATAATAAACCGACCAACATGACTTCCCATAGCTAATCATTGTCATCACAACTAATTAATTAATCTCGTACAAGTAACTATCACTAAACATTTAAAGAGTCACATGGCCGCCACTTACCTACTCAAGGTTAACCAATTTATTAATTCATCACCCACAAATTCTGTTGGACCTTTTTACCTGATTTGCATCAAAATTGACTAAGATGTCCACTACTGTTACATCCAAATTTATTATGGATCACATGCATATACATCGATAACATCCAACATTATTATCCAACAATTTATCATCAACATACAATCAATTATGTCACACTCACAATCACAAAACATCCATCGATTATAATCTAGTTCACACAACAAAATCAAAAGATCATCACATATATTTCAATTATAACCCGGCTAATAAACTACCACTCCCTACGTGCATACCATGTTAACCACATAATACCCTTTCTTCATTTAATTCATGTGGACTCATATGTTGACTAACCCTAAATCATATCATATCAACATCAATATTTACACCTACTCCTGATCGATCATGCAATTTGTTATGACACAGTTTCCATTAAAATTCCTATTACTATAACTTACTAATCTCTACTACAACCAACATGTAACCACACTTTGACATGAATTCAAAATAACATACCAAGTTACAAAGAATGGAGTAGCGTGATAGACTTGCAACCAAAGGCTTCAGTCACCAAGGATCTTCCATCGTGGTTAAGGAAGGAAAGAAGGGAACTAGGGTTTGAAATCTTATGTGCGATTAGAGGATTATGGGGCAACACCGCATATGTTACGTATATCACATAAGGGGTATACGGGCTTCAAGAAGTGTGGGCCGAGGAAAGGTTTCGAGTGGTGTGGCCTCCGGCCCAAACAGGTATTGTGAGGGTTAAACATGTTCGCGGCCCAAGTGTATTACGTAACTCGCGGCCCAAATAGGTTAGTTCTCTAATTTAACTATACAACACATAAAACGTTTATCAGTTTCTTGAAGTTAATCAGTCAACACACGTACACCTACTCAATCACGTTGTACATTAGCAAGTATGTTATAGACGCGAGTGTTCGTCAATTTTCATCATCGTAAAGTTAATAAAACAGGATCGGATCACATAACTAAGAGACACTGACCTTGGAAGTTCGGGTTGTCACACGATATGATCTCGTCCTAAATCTTGTACTTCCTTAATCTACACGCACTCCTACACCTTTTTATCTTTCGAATCTTAACTTTTAACCGTGAAATCACTAGATTTGAGGCGTTCTAGGATGATGTCATCATGTTGTTCTTATGAACTTCATGTTTTGGCTTCAATCCACCAAGAACAACTTGGATCCGAACGATTTCCATACAAATAAACAAAGATCTTTATAAGATCAAAACGTATTCAAGGTGAAAAAGGATTGAAAGATGGTTTCTAACTTTCTTTCAACTCTTTTACACTCAATGCCTCAAAAACCGGTAGAATCGGAACTTCTTCTAACCTTCTACTCTTGCATGGTGATGTGTTGGTTCAAGATCTTGATTCTATCCGCGAGATTACCGATTTCGGGTTAGACATGGAACACCGTCTCGAACAGTTAACTTGTCGGGTATGGGTGATTCCTGTCCGATCAGGTTACTAAGTCGTGACCAGGTTTATGTTGTCTAAAACGTTATCAAATCATCTCGATAAAACGACAAACTACCAGAATAACCAAGGAAGAAGACGATCAGGTCGACCAGAACGGAGTGTCGACCGATCGGACTGTTGTCCGATCGGACTGTCACCCTGAAGAAACACTAGATAAATGGTCGGAACCGAAATATCTAGGGGGTTTAAATCCGCATAAAAAGGTGGGTTTCCTCTCGTTTGATTCGGTTCCAACTGATCTCCTTCTCTGATAACTCTACAAAAAAGAAGCACCGTTAGCCTCGCCAAGGGGAGAAACGGGTTCTCTCCTTGACCCGACTCCGGTGTGAGAATAAGTATGGGTTATGAAGAAGAAGAAGATGTATTTGAGAAGTGTGTGTAACTTGAATTCATACCTGGGTTGTTTCTCATATTTATAGCCGGGAGTCTTTTGGGCGGGAAAACCCGTTAGTGAAAAGTTAACGGAAGATGCTAACCCCGTAAGCGGTTACATTTCCTTCCGTCAAGCTTCTGGATCCGACGTGAGAGCACACGGATCGTGGTTTAGATCGAAGGCTGGGGATTTACCACGTGTAAAGTGATCAAGTGGAGATTACTCTCCAATTACATGCTTTCGTTGTGATTTCAGGGATGCCTGAGATAGTGACACGTGTCCAGACGGTTATAACCGTCTTAGTGGTGCACGATTGTATTTCTTCTAGAAGATTACTACTGTAATCTGGTGTGACGCCTTATCGTGTGGAATCAGCTGAATAGATAAATCCCAAGTCTGGGTAAATAGTATCCAAGTCTGGATATTTAAGCGGAAGTGTTTATTTTGGGATTTTCATCCTTTGTTTATGGGAGAAAACGCAAGGGTTTATGATTTCCTTTGGGCGCGCAAGTGTTGATTGTTGACTGTTCTTTAAGTCTCTTTTTGTGAGACCAGTGCGCAGCCGCGCAAGGTACAAGGTTGAAAAGCAAGGTTGTGGTATGGTCCCAAGCACTTGTCATGAGGTTTTTGGGACCTTACCCCTTCAAGTCCCCCCAGTCTATTGTTGGACTTATGCAAGTAAGTGGAGCACTGGACTTTATAAGAGGAAAAGCTTTTTGGCTCGAAGATGTGGAAACTTCTATGAGAAGATTCGTTTTGTTTATTGTAACGATTTTTGAAAATCTTTGACTTTAAATGAGACTGGTACAGTAAAACTGAGTGACAGGCTGTCACTGTCAGTTGTTCCTTACTATCCGTGTTTTGCACGCGCGCGTATAAGCGCGTTTGTGTTGGTTTTCACTCGCTCTGTTGCTTGGGTAACTGTGATATCTGGAAAAGGTGCTATAGCGGTTACCGATGCTATTTATTGCGGTGAGTATATAAGTCTGTTTGAATTGCCCTCTTCCTGTTTAATCATTGCTTTTTTTTGAAAACTCTTCCTCTTCCTTTCTTCATAATCCAAGAAAGAGTTTATCATTTCTTCCTCTTATGTCAACCGGAGAACACCAAGAAGACTTATCCGAAGAAATGTCTACTGAACTTCCATTGTTAAAGTGGCCCAGGGTGACTTTTGATGGTTTGGTTCGGAATTTCAAATTCCCGGAAAACTGGGGTGCTCTGTACCCTGAAGAGGGGCAGACTGCAGCGGATGCTCCGGCTGGGTATATTACCCTTTTTTGGGATTTTTTCTGTGAAGGAAACTTTCGTTTGCCTGTTACTAAATTTTTCCTTGAATTCCTTGAGTACTATAAGTTGCATATCTCCCAACTTCACCCTATTGGCATGGTTAGGGTTCGGCATTTTGAATTTGTGTGTCGGACAATGCATATTGAGCCAACTGTTTCTCGATTTAGGGTTTTTCACCAGATGCACTGTACCCAAGGATTTTACTCGTTTGTTCAGAGGGCGTCTGCAAAGAAGATTCTACAGCAACCCCCAAAATCCTTTCACGATTGGAAACAAAAATTCTTTTTTTATCAAGGCCGGAGTGATTCCGGTGAGGATGGTTTTAAGGGGGAAGGAAGATGTTCCGATTGAAACGATTCAGACCCCTATTGATGAGAACTGGTACCAGGATCTAAAGGATGTTCCGAACATTGTCTTGCCGGAGAAAGCTCTTGTCGGGGCCAGCATGAGCTTGAATTGGAAGATGGATCGTGACGATAAACCAGTATATACGGAGGATGGTCATAGTAAGTTTGGGGTTTTTCCCTCTTTTCTTTTCTTCTTCTTTTTTTTTACTTGCTATCGTTGCTTGCAGTTGTTTCACTGTATGTTGTTGCCTTTAAGAGGGAAGGCGGAAAAATGGGCACCATCAAGAAGAAACCTGAAGAAGAGCTTTGGTACGATACGATTGTAAAGAACTTTGTTCTTCCGCGGGATGCGGATTTGTCTGCTCAACCTGCTGCTGGTGCTGGTAAGCTATATTTGTTTATGTTTTCCTTTTTGCGCTTGTGGGTAAATTGTTCTTTTACGCTTTTGTAGGCGAGTTATCGAATTTGGGCATAGGCCCTGAAAGGAAGAAAAGCTCGACGACTTCTACCTCTGCGCCGAAGAAGGGTGAGGCTGCTAAAGTTCAAACTTTGAAGGGAAAAAATGTTGGAGAGAAGAAAGGTACGCGCCGTTCCTCTGACTCCAGGTGTGATTATGTGGTGGTTTCTGATTCTTTTGAGGGTCTTACACCTGCAGTAACTATACAGAAACCGAAACCTGAACCGAGGGATTCTGCTGATATTCCCCCATCCAACCCAAGTGATCCTATTGACTTGGATTCCAGTCCTGAACACTGGGTGCACAGGAAGACTGGTAAAAGGAAACAAGCTGACACTGATGTTGAAGGTCCGCCTTCTAAGAAGATTCAAAGGAAGAAAATTACCAGAAAAGGGAATCTAGATGCTTTTATTTCAGAACCTGTTCCTGGTAAGTGTTGCCTTTTCTTGCTTCCTTTATGCGCATTAAATCTTTACAGATTTTGTTGTTTTCCCAGAAGTTCCTGTTTCTCCTGTTCCTACAGAATTGCAATCTGTGGTTAATGAAGAACTTCCATCCACCCCTCCGCGTGCTTCTGTTGTTGACCAGTTAGAGCCTACGCGGGTTGCTGATGGTGGTGTGGATAAGACTGTTGAGGCTGAGAAGCCTGTTGATATTGCTGTGGAAACTGAAAAAGTTGTTGCTCCAGGGGTTGTGGATGGTGTTGGTAATCCACAAGCCCCCGAAACTGTTGTTCAAAATTTGGGGAAGGAACAAACTGCTGAAAAAATTTCAACTCCTTCCACTAAACCTTCTGATGCCATGCCTGAGCATGCTGAGAAGGTGACAGTTGAGGAGCAAGGCTCATCTGCTGGTGTTGGTAAACATTCTCCAATCCGCCCAGAAGAAACTTTGGGGGATTACTACTACCAGACTTATATGGACAAAGATGCCTCTGAGCCTCATGCCCCCGTTTGGAATTTGAAGAAAGGTGACACTTTTTTCGGATTGGCGCGTGTGCCAAGATTGGTTGCAGGGGATACTTCCGCCCGGGGAGATCAAGTTTCAAGAAGGCCGATCTTATGAACAAACCTATCAAGCTTACCTTGAAGAGACTGCTTCTCATGTGTCTACCACTCATCGCATAGTGCGTGAGTGGTATAGTATGCATAAGGACTGGGAAGCTTTTAAGGTGTCTCAGAAGAAGTTTGCTAAAGACGAGAAGCGCTTGGCTCAGCTGAAGGCTAAATTGGAAGCTGATCAGGCCAAGTTTGAAGCTGAGCGCAAGACCGAGGAGTGGTCTGTTGCTGGTTGGAAGAGGAAAGCGGAAGCTGAAGCTTCTCTCCTTTCCGAGGAACGCAAAAACTGGAGGAAAATTTGTGAAAAAGATAATGCTGAGAAGGCAAATCTCTGTAATATCATTAATAACCTCAAGGCTGATTGAAGAACCAGGATGCGGAGGTAGAAAAGTTGAAGAAGGAGAAAGCTGATGTGGAAGCTGCTTTACAAGAAGCGCGTTCCCATAGGGAGCGCAGTGAGCAACGAGAGGTACAAGCTTGTGCCACTCTTGCCCTTAGAGATAAAGAGTTAGAAGAACTTACTGCTTTGCTTTCTGATCAGGAAAAACTTAAAAAGGACCTGGAGCTTGCGCACTCTGAAAAGGCTGAAACCTCTCGTCGTTTGACCGAATCTGAAGAAAAATTGGAAAATTCTGAAACGGCGCGGGCCATGGCGGAGAGCGAGCTTGAACCCTTAAAGAGTGATATGGCGTGGTTAAAAGATCGTGGAATTGCTTGTGTAAGTTGTTTGTTTCTTTTTGTTGTGGAACTGCTTCATGCGCTTTCTTGTTATTCACCCTTTCCTACTTCCGCAGGTTGCTGAGTCAGTACTAAATTCTGAAGAGTTGGATAAAACTGTTGGGCCGTTGGTTGTTGCCACGCGTAAAGATGGGTATGCCCAAGGATATGCTGAGTGCTCTCAGCATGTAAATAGCTCTTTGAAGGTGGATTGGGATACTAGTAAATCTGCTACTTACGGCGTAGATACTGGTGCCGCGCTTGCTGCCTTAAAGACAGAGTTTAACAACTTGCAACTTCCGGTTATGGATCTAATAAATGTTGCGCTGCAATCTGACGATCACGTAGCGCAACTAAGGGAAATCTTTCCGGATGAGGGTGAAGATTTAGCGTAGGCTGAAAAATGTATTGAACAATTTTCCTGTAATATTTGGGATGTATATCCCTGTCTTTGTTGATGCGCTGTTGCGCAATTAACTAAAACACTGCCGTGTTTGATAGTTTTTAGAGCGTATTTGTACGCTGAGAATAGCATGATGTTTCTATCTGTCTATTTACAATATCTTGCATGAGTACGATTACTTTTATTGAGTAAGGCGAATGAAGTTGGTATAAAGCTCATGTGTGAACTTATGGTCGTTTGTGACGTGATCACTGACCGTTCATGAGGCTTTTTTTTATGACTACCATAATGTTTTTACGCTTACTAAAAGAAATTGCATGCACTTTGTAAAAATAAACACAGGAATAATAGAAACTTTGCTATTTTATTTAGGGATAGAGCACAGAGGCTTTTACAAAGTTTGCTGATATAATTATATGAAACTTAACTTACTCTCTAATATTTCCACTTCGCTTGATAGATCGTGTTTTACTGTGGGAAATTCATAGAGTCGTCTTTTAAGTTTTTGCCCTTTTACTTGGGCCCTCCTCTCCCCGAGTGATCTGCTTTATCTCTTTGCGCACATTTTGGAGTAAATGTGTGAGTTCGCCGCTTTTGAGGGCTTTCTCTATTTCTGTGCGCAGAGAGATGCAGTTGTTAGTGGTATGCCCGTTGTCTTTGTGAAACTCGCAGTATTGTGTCGGGTCTTGTCCACGCTTATTTTTCATGGGGATCGGAGGTTTGAATTGATAGTCTTCAGTACTCAAAACTTCCGCCGGAGTCTTTATTAGGGGAGTCCACTGCCTTTCCCTATTCTCCTGTTTGTTCTCCCTCTGATCGGTGAGTTTGTTGATAGTTGCGCGAGTATCTTCAGACGAACGACTTCCAGATCCAGACTCACGCCATGATTTCTTAAATCTTCTTTCACCGGTTGAGCTTAAGTCCGCGGGCCTATTTTGTGGTGGCGGTGGCCTATTTGTGGTAAGGTTCTTTTCAGTTTGTGCGTAAACTTTGGCCGCCGCCATTATCTTCTCCCAACTTTTTGGAAGGCCCTCTGTTCCAGATAAGACCTTAATCATGTCATCGCATCTAACCGCGTACTTGAATTGAGCGCGGATTAGTTGCTCATGAACTCCGCCAATCTCCAACACCTGTTTATTGTATCTGGTGATGAAATCCTCCAGATTTTCTTCATCTCGGCGCCAAATGTTCATGACGTCAGATGTATCGCGAATGGAACGTCGTTGTTGGCTAAAATGTGTTAAAAACTTTTCGCGCACGTCTTTCCAAGATTCGATCTGTCCAATTGGTAAGTTATCGAACCAGATTCACGCTGGGCCGATCAGGGTCTGTACGAATAGATGGCACCATAGCGGGAGGGTCCAACCCCCAACCAAACCTGCGCTGGTAAATACCCTTAAGTGATCATCGGGGTCTGTCAGCCCGTTAAATTTTCCTATGTTGGATGGTTGTTTAGCTTTCTCAAGCGAAGCTAAAGCTATTTCCATGATGAACTTTGAATTTTCGGCTGCTTCCGCAGGGCGGTAAATCAAATCATAGTTGTGTTCTGCCTCAGGGTTATAAACCGCACGAGGCCTGCATTTATTGTAATTTGGCTGCAATCGATTGAATACACTGGTATTTTCACTTAAACGATATGTTGGATCAGATTCATCGGTGTGGGTGTTCTGTTGGGAACCCAACCTATCGTGAACTGATTGTCTTCGGTGAGGGTATGGTTCACCATGATGTTCTCTCTGGTGACTCCCTGACTGAGTGTACTCATGTTTTGATGTGGATCTGGCATAAACTTCTGTATGCTCGTAAGTTGAATTCTCCCATTGGGAAGCATGAGCACGAGATCCTGGTCTCCGTGATTGAGTTAAGGGAGCAGTCTGAGCACACAGTTGTGTGTATACTGCGTTTAGTGCCCCTTGAGACCTAACGTACCAGGAAATTGGAGTTTCTCCTGGTGGCAGAATTGATTGAGCAGGGTTTACTGGTAACACTCCTGGAGTGACAGGGTCGTTTTGCTCGATTGGATTGAACCTCGTTGTCATCCGAGGCATCCTCTGCGATTCCTTCTACTTGAAAATTGTTTCCGACGTTCGGTCGAGGACCGGTTTGCCGATGAGATGATGAATTTTCTTCCATGTTGAAAATAGAGAATGAAAAGAACTGAATCGAAACGAGATGAAAACTGATAAGACAGAGGAATCGGTGGGCGCCAATGAAGAAACACTAGATAAATGGTCGGAACCGAAATATCTAGGGGGTTTGAATCCGCATAAAAAGGTGGGTTTCCTCTCGTTTGATTCGATTCCAACTGATCTCCTTCTCCGATAACTCTGCAAAAAAGAAGCACCGTTAGCCTCGCCAAGGGGAGAAAAGGGTTCTCTCCTTGACCCGACTCCGGTGTGAGAATAAGTATGGGTTATGAAGAAGAAGATGTATTTGAGAAGTGTGTGTAACTTGAATTCATACCTGGGTTGTTTCTCATATTTATAGCCGGGAGTCTTTTGGGCGGGAAAACTCGTTAGTGAAAAGTTAACGGAAGATGCTAACCCCGTAAGCGGTTACATTTCCTTCTGTCAAGCTTCTGGATCCGACGTGAGAGCACACGGGTCGTGGTTTAGATCGAAGGCTGGGGATTTACCACGTGTAAAGTGATCAAGTGGAGATTACTCTCCAATTACATGCTTTCGTTGTGATTTCAGGGATGCCTGAGATAGTGACACGTGTCCAGACAGTTATAACCGTCTTAGTGGTGCACGATTGTATTTCTTCTAGAAGATTACTGCTGTAATCTGGTGTGACGCCTTATCGTGTGGAATCAGCTGAATAGATAAATCCCAAGTCTAGGTAAATAGTATCCAAGTCTGGATATTTAAGCGGAAGTGTTTATTTCGGGATTTTCATCCTTTGTTTATGGGAGAAAACGCAAGGGTTTATGATTTCCTTTGGGCGCACAAGTGTTGATTGTTAACTGTTCTTTAAGTCTCTTTTTGTGAGACCAGTACGCAGCCGCGCAAGGTACAAGGTTGAAAAGCAAGGTTGTGGTATGGTCCCAAGCACTTGTCATGAGGTTTTTGGGACCTTACCCCTTCACACCCGATCGGGTTGCCACCCGATCGGCTTGCACCTTGGCCCCCACACTTGACATCTATTTCAAACATTTGAAGTTGTGGACGTGGAACGAACTCTTGTCAGATCGGACGACCAACCGAATGGATTGTCGCTCGACCGTGTAACCGTTCTGACTTCAACACTTAAACAAATTTTCAACATGTTTAATGCACATGTGTTGCCACCCGATCGAACAACCATCCGTTCGTGTGACAACCTGCTGTGAACTTGTTCTTGCTGAAGTGTCTAACCAATCGGATTGTCGTCCGATCGAACGGTCGTTCGATCGATCGACCTGAAAGGTAGAGATACTTCTAAGTTTTCAAAATGCTACAACGAAAACTTCAAATGTCAAACCATCATACACAAGCACATCCTTCCCAATGGAAGAAACAATCCACTCGAAAGGTCACCCGATCGGATGACCACCCGAGCGGACCGTCACCCGAACGACTGGCTATCCGATCGGACTACCATCCGATCGAACAGCTGTCCGACCCACTTGCACTTGTATCATTTTACGCATCACTTATTGTTAGGCTATCAATCTGTTCAGGCTAACCCTACTCCCTAGCGCTCCCTTCAATCCATCAACCGCCGTGAGTATACTCGATCCCTTTTTGCTTTACGCACTTTTGGGTGTTACATACGTTACTTATACTAAATCACATCGAACACACTATGCAATACTTTAACGCTGACTGTTACCGCATGTCATACGTGACTTGATGAATGCTTGTTTGTTATGTTTACACATGAAATGTTGTCTACCTGCCTTAGTAACGGTAGTACTATTTGTTTGGACTCAGCACCTGTTCACTCAGGGGTTGTTAAGGACAATTAATTACAAGGGTCGCAGGGGTGATCATGCAATACGAACTGCTTTGGGCAGTCAACTCGCAGTCATTGGTATTGATAGGTTCATGTCGATAACTAACATGCCTCATTTTACACTGTGTACGTGCTGGTTATGCGTAACGATTTCGAACTCTATTATATCTATTAAACTTGTATGCTCACCTTTACACTATGTGTATTGACTTTTACTTTAACGTATGTGACAGGTGCTTAGGATGCTTATTTTCTTAGCTTGTTGTGTGATGAAATCGAGGCTAGGCAGAGTCTAGAAACAATAACAACTGTCTGTAATAAAAATCTGAGTTGTCGGAACAGAACAATTGACTAAATCTTGCCTGTAATAATTATGTTATCTGTTATGACATGGTATGGGACATGTTGCTTTAAATAATTCGTAAATATAGTTGTTATGGAAACTTCTGGATAATCTGTTTCGCTCAGTGCCACGCCTCGATGTTTCATCTTGTGATTTCACGGTTAAAAGTTAAGATTCGAAAGATAAAAAGGTGTAGGAGTGCGTGTAGATTAAGGAAGTACAAGATTTAGGACTAGATCTTACCGGAATCGTGAGAAATCGAAGGAAAAGTGGGGAAGATGAGCTGGTCGGATGAGAGTTGCCAAAAGTGGAAAGTTTGATGTGGACAAGGGGTATTTATAGGGTTTCCCAAAAAGGAAAGGGTGGAATGTGGCTGTTCGATCGAGTAGGCAGCCCGATCGAGTGGTTGGTCTATCGAGCGGCTGGTCGATCGGCTGGTCTCTTGGTCGATTGGCCACTTGATTCGAGTTTTCGGTGCGGCGAGTTTTGCCGTTTCGTTTGCGATTACGAGCGTTGCGATGCGATAGAATTTCCTAGTCAAATTACTTTTAATCCCAACTACTATATCAACATACAAGCATCCTCATTTCATATTCGTTTAGCGTTTGCGATTCGATTGCGTTTGAGTTTTGATTGCGTTTCGATTGATCACCACAACATAACATAAATAAACATGCACAAGTAACACATAAGGCACACGCACGTATAACAATAACCAAAATGCGATATTCGAGTTGCGAGTGCGATTGATTGAACATGCGATAAATAGCGATCACTATGTGATTATTAATAGATACTCCACATAATACAACTAAAGCGATAATTAAATAGACTAAATTCAAGTCAAAGGAGTCAAAACAGGAATGAAGCAAGGAGTGACAGATCGCCATTAGAAATCTTGTTTTCCTTTGACTTCAATCTTGACTTTGACTTTTGAAAACATGGGGTGTTACAATGGAGTTCTTATGAACTTCAAGATTTGGCTTTATTCCATCGAGAATGTCACAACCCCCGTCCCTTAACAACCCACGAACTGGCGGCCACGGCCAGTTTCAGTGGTATCGGTGTTTATCAATTTGGCAGCGGAAATTTCATCAGGACCGTAGTTAAGAAATATTTTATCAGAGTTAAACACCAAAAATATTTACAATAAAGAAATGGGATAAAACCCAAGTTTCTCTGATAATACATTTATAAGTGAGACAAAACCCGATTTTTCATTTTGATATATTTATAGGGAAAAACCCCAATTATTGAAAACAATTCTCCTTTTTAATTAGGTAACTTTTATTGCCACTTTTCTAAGCCTTCAGTGCTCTCCAGCTGGCTTTTTTTGGCTTCACACTAAGTTACCTGAAACACGTGTTTAAAACATTTTATCAGCAAGAAATACTGGTGAGTGAATCCCAGTTTAATCAAAACAAGTTTTATCAGTCTACAGCATTGAGGGCGGTCGCGCCATTACATTTGTTTCCATTTACTTTAATTACCACCCACGGTATTGTCAACCCGACTTGTGGTCATGTTACTACTCACAATGTAGTAACAAATTTTGTATACAAAACCCCAACATACCTACGATAATTGTAGTATACAAATACTCAATCACTGTTTAATATAGTATTAATTAAGTGAGGTTTTGTAAAAATAATTTGCAAAAAGGAGATTACTCACATTGCTATTTTAGGTCTTTCCTTTGTGACTTCCTGGTTATAATCTATTAATTAAACAATGCACACGCATTAGTATAATAACCCAATTTACATTAATTATACCTGTCCCGAGACAGAACTCCAACGACTACGTCGGGCAGAACCTCGACAGCCGTTACAGAGCACTAGATCAATCGGGCAGCGTATCTAATACGTAACCAGGGATTAAAATACTTAGAACGAGGCAGAGCTTCGCTAATTAGGGGGATATTATGCCCGGGTATTACTTCTACATTATAGAAATTGAGAGAGAGATTTGAGATTTGAACAACGGAACTGAAGGCCGCTCGATCCAATTTATAGGGCTGATTAGGAGGTGTGTCGTGCCCCGCGGCAGATGAGGAGGAAGATTACGCGGCCCGCGAGGGCCAGAAAAGGCGGCAAGGGTTGCTGAGTCATCGTGGGGTATCGACGCGTGTAGGGACACGTGGCAGCACCAGGTGCTCGCCTAGTGTTGGGCTGTCGCGCCTCGCGTAGCCCGAAGACTAAGTCTTCGCGGCCCGCAGGCGCCTACCAGAACTTGTTTTTTTTTTTTTAATTTCTTTATAGAATTAAAGGTATTTCGGGGCCATTTTTCGTATTCAGGGTGTATTTTAGGACATTTAGGGGTGTCTAAAATATTTTAGGAGGGTTGTTATATCCTGGGTATAATTCCCAAACTATTTAATAAAATAAATAATGTATTTGTATTAAGTATAGTAACCCAATTTAACTATATCCCTACGTCACTAGACAGAACCCCAACGTGCTTAGTCGGGCAGAGCCTTGACATGCGTTGATGGGTTCTAAATCAATCGAACAGGGTATTGACTCAGTGGTCAGGGGTTACAATACTTAAAAAGGGGTAGGACCTTACTATTATTATAGATGAAAATAATAAAAATTAGAAATCTTAGAGAGAAGGAAAAAGTTGGTGAGAGAGAAGCCAGGAAGAAGTTTGAGCACTTGGAATGTAGAAAGGCAACTGTTATTTATAGTTGAGAACTAGTCTTGTAAGCCACGAAATTGTCCAGATTCTTGTACACGTACATAAGGAAATTAATTATTTTTCATTTGAAATATGTCACATACACAGGGCACATTTACTTCCCATGTACACCTAACTACATGCATACGTATACAATATGTTAGATTATTTGATTTTTTAATATTATTTTATTTTACGTACACTTTTACAAAAATATGTAAGTTTATTTAATTATTAGTTTATTATATATTATAATTAATTTAACTGCTTAACTTATTTGGCACGTATAACTTCCAAAATATGACGTTTTATAAAACAATAAATATGTCATTAGAACGAGAATAATCTTATCTGCATTTTGAACCAAGTTTCATTAAAAACGGAGTAGTTTCAAATATAATGTATTTTTATAATTTAATTATTAAACGGTTCCTATGCCCGTCTAGTACTTCATATTTCTAACATTCAACTTACCCTTGATCTATCCGTGTAATAACTTTATTTTAAGTTTAAAATTTTGGGAATGTTACAGAGAACAACTTAGATCTGAAGAATTTCCACAAGAATAAACAATGATTTTGCATAAGATCTAAACATTTTTAAAGTTGAAAGGATTGAAAGATTGTTTTCCAAACTTTCTTTAAACTCTTTTACACCCAATGCACTCAAAACCGGTAGAACCGGAGCTTGTCCTAATCTTCTACTCCTTCTTAGTGATGAGTTGGTTCAAGATCTGGTTACTATCAAGGAGACAACCGATTTCGGGTTAAATATGAACACTACTTATATGCTGACCGTTACTGCATGATACGTGTTACTCAATGAATGCTTGTATGTTATGTTAACACAGTGATTGTTGCCTGACGCCTTAGCAACGATAGTACTATTTTTTTGGACTCAGCACCTGTCGTGGACGGGGGGTTGTTAAGGTTACCTCTCACATGTCGTAGTGGTGATATGTGTTGTGCATTCTACAACTCGCAGTCTAGTTTGTGCATATTTCATTGTCGATAACCAACTAGCTTCGCATTATACATGTTTCATGCTGGTTACGCGTAGACGCTTTCGAACGCTACTATTACTATTAAACTTGTATGCTCACCTTTACACTATGTGTATTGACCTCTATTTTTAACGTATGTGACAGGTGCTTAGGATGCTGTGCTTTGCTTGCTATTTGATGGAACCAAGTAGGAGAGTCTAGAAACAAAAACAATTTATTTATTTAAATCTGAGTTGCCAGAACATGTTTTGTCTTGAGATATCTATGTCTGTAATAATTAGTTACGTGATGGGTTATGGTATGGGACAAAACATTAACCATCCGGTAATTTAGGTGTTATGGAATTTCTCTTGACAATCTGTTTCGCTCAGTGCCGCACCCCGATGTTTCCGTCATCAGTTGGGGTGTGACAGGATTATCACCTACCTTATTACGATCATGTAGCCATATTCAATTCGAACAAGCAAAAGTCAATTTGCTTGACTTTCAGCTAATAACTTAGCCTAATAAAAGAAATGAGCTATGAAGGAACACTTACAAGTGTTCTAGGATGAAAAGAACTCAGTTGGGAGGCTTGCTTTAATCAGTAAACAGCTCCAAGAGTGTTAGAGAAGAGAAATGAGCAAAGGATTTGGTTGCATTTGAAGGCTATTTATACTAGAAGAAGTGTTGTAGGATTAAGACAAGTGTTAAGGGTTGTTCTAAGATGGTTCCAAGTGTGTATTGAGGTGTTAGAAGCTGCACAAGGGTGGCAAAATGTGAGAGAGGTGGCACATGACAGACTGCCTTGGGCAGCAAACAAGAATCTGCCAGTTTCAGGCCTTACGGACCGTAAGGGTCCCAGGCTTAAGGTCCGTAAGCCTTTTAGCGCCCATGGTATTTGAATTGCTTACGGTCCGTAAGACACATGGTCTTGCGGTCCCTAAGAGGTAGCCAGATACAATAATATTAATAGCCTTACGGTCCGTAAGGCATTAAGCCTTTCGGTCCGTAAGGGTCACTCAGAGGCCAAAACTTTGGCATGTTGACATATTTAGTCCCTCCACATCCATACTTGAACTATTTTACACAATTAGTCCATCTCGTCCAAATATCTTGTCATATTTGAGAGTTGATTGGACACGTGTTAACGTACTACTTGATATAAAATTCCGAGGTGTTACAGTCATCAAGAAGACATAAGTGTGTAATTGTTGGGATTGAACCCTATCAGAGGAACAGTTGATTAGAGCCAAAACCGGATCAGAGCAGTGGATCCAAGATAAGCAGATGTTATGTTTTCATTCTCTCCCCTTGAAAGTGGTTTCAACATCTGATGACCTCCAATCCACTGATCCTTTACAACTGCTGACCTACAACTGCTGATCAAGTCAAAGACTGATGAAGACTAAAGCTCTGTTGGTCAATCTACTGCTATGGGTCAAGCACTGCTGAGTATATCAAGTACTGCTGGAGTCAAAATAGTGGAAGGATATAGCAGTAGTTTAGTCTTTCTTATGTAATGTATTGTAATCAGTAGTTAGCATAGCAGTGTTTGTATAGATCAGTTGTTTAGAGTTTGTTAAGAGGTTAGATGTCACTTTCATGGTGACGTCAGCAAAGATGCCAGTGGTTTGTCCGTGCCTATAAACAGAACAGTACCCTGTACTGTTCTATTAGCTCTTCACCACTTTTCTCCTGTACGAACAAACACTGTGAGCTCAGGCTGAGGGGGAGTTTGTTACATGCATGCATTGTAATCGTTGTTGAAATAAATTCAATCATTCGGTTCTATGTTGAAAATGTGTGTTAAAAGCAATTCTCCTGTTTGATTGTGTGCAAAGTTTAATTCCATTTATATTCCGCTGCATTACTTGTTCATTGTTTATCTTAATTCTAAACGTAAAACACAATCAATCCAAACTCAGATCCAAACAATTGGTATCAGAGCTCGGACAGTCAAATTTGATTTAACAATCATTTTGACATAAATAGTTCAGCTCACAATCGTTGATACTAATAGTTGTTTTATTTGTTGAAAAACAGAGTAACGCTTAATCACCATCAAAGTTGATTAATCAGTACCTGTAAAACAACTAGGATGACGTCACAATCACAAGATGATAAGAATAACATCGGCTCACTTTTCAAACCACCCATGCTAAAACGAAATGAATACAACATCTGGGAGAGAAGGATGGGTCACATCCTAGCTCAACAGATCACTGGATGTTGGAGATCAGTTGTTTTTGGGCCCCATGTTCCTATGGTGCCAAGTGCTGAGGATTCAAAGAAATTCGAACCTAAAAAATATGAAAACTATACTAAAACTGATTTTCAAAAGTTTGAATTGGATGCCAAAGCATTTAGCATCATAGCATCTGCATTACCCAACGAAATCTATGCTGGACTGTTACATTGTAACAGTGCCAAAGAGCTATGGGATGCACTTAAGGAACAATTCGTGGGAACGGAAGAAGTTATTGAAAACAATAGGGACATTCTGAATCAGTAGTATGAAACCTTTTGTCACATCAAGGGTGAATCATTGACTCAACAGTTTGAGCGATTCAGTTGTCTCATTAGTGAGCTAAGACTTGTTAAGGTTGTATTTCCTATTTCTACACAAAATAGCAGGTTTCTTAGATCACTACCTGAAAAATGGGATACAATTGCATTTGTTACTAGAAACTCTGTTGAGTTCAAAGACCTAACACTGACCCAACTTCATGGTAGACTCCTGACCTATGAAAGGGAGTTAAACCAGAAAAATAAGTTGCAAGAGTCTGGCAAAGTTACAGATGATTATTCATTTGGAAACACAGCTCTTTTGGGTCAAGAAGAGTCTGGCAGCAGTAAGGATCAGAGTTATGATCATTTTATTGACATAACTGCTGGAGGTAATTTCAACTCTGATCCTCACTCATCCAACTTTGCTTTCACAGCAAATGGAGAAAGCCAGAACTCTGATAATTTGTGTTTTGAACTCAATGATTTGCAGCACTTTGATCCCACTGACTTAGAAGAAATGGACATCTTGCATCAATTGGCTTTGCTTAGTGTGAGAACAAGCAAATTCTATAAAAGAACAGGAAGAAAATTCCCAGGGTTACATGGGAATTTAAAAGTGGGGTTGGATAAGTCAAAAATCAAGTGTTATAAGTGCAATAGGCTAGGTCATTTTGCTAGGGAATGCAGGAGTCAAACCACTGGTCCAATTATAACTCATCCCAGCTCAAACCCTATACCACTACACCAAAGCACTGTGCACTATACCCAATATACCCCTGCAACCCATGTTAACACTGCTCACTATGCTGCAACCCCTGTGCCTGTGCATTATGTTCAAACCACTGTTCCACAAATTCAGTATGTTCAAACCCCTGTCCCTCAGGCACAAGTGCAACCTATTGCACCTCAACAAGCTGCTCCAACAGTGGTTCAACCAGATCAACAAAGCTTTTTCACCCAAGGCTTTGTTGACTGGAGCAGCATGCCTGATGAGCTTGGTGATGAAAATTTTGCACTCTATGCTTCTAATGATACTTTTAATAATGAATTTTGTCTGATGGCATCAGAGTCAATACCAGAAGGGGTAGAAGCTGAAGGTGAACAGCTAAGTGCTGAAACAGTGGATGAAGTGGCTGAAGCAGTGGTTACTGCAGTTGCTGGTGAACTACTGCTGGGAGAAAATTCAGAAACCCTAATTGAACCACTGTTTGACCCCTGGTCCAAAGAAGAAAAAGAAGAAAAGAAAGAAGGAGAGGAAGAAGAGAGAGCTGATGATGAAAGTGATCATCAATGTGATTGTGCCATGATGGCTGCTACCAAGGTATCACCTCAGGCTCTTGAAAATATGTGTTCAGACAAATGCATTATTGCATTTGCTAGCATTAAAGAGGTGAATGAAAACCTTAGGGATAAAGTCTTAACTGATGAAGTCAAATTTGAAAAGTCATTAAAAGAACTTAAAAACAAATTGGCTGAAAAAAGACAAAGAAATTTGCAGTCTCAAAGAAGAGCAAAGCATAACCAAGAACCAACTCCAAACTATGGTAGAAAAATACCAAGTTTGTAAAAAGGAGTTGGAGTCCACCCAAATCACTTGTGAAAGATGGGTGGAATCTTGCAAAGGTTATGAGGTCATGCTTGAAAAATAGCTTGAAAGCAATGTCAAGTTTGGAATAGGATATAGAAAATATGATGAACTTGAAAACACTGCTGTAAAACAATCTGGTTCATCTGAAATAAAACCAACCAACAAGAATGGCCAAGAAGTTAAGATAACTGACAAGTTTGGTAACAAAATCACTCTGGAAAGATCTGTGGGGTCCTCAACCTTTGAGGAAATTAAGAAATACCAATTTAAACCCACATGGTCTGATGAGTGTGACATTCTTGAAAATTTCAAGCCTATGGATTTCACAACCACTGATGGTGTCACAGCTCCAAAAGCAAAGGTCATTCCTCTCAAAGACATCCCAACAATGGTTCAAAACTCTGTTACTAAGGAGTCTGAGAAAAGGAAGAAAAAAGAAAAGATCAAAAACCTGTTTTGTGATTTTTGTGAAAAGAAGAATCATCTAAGAAAATACTATTTTCATCTAAAAGCATACGATCTAAACAAAACAAGTGTCATTATACCTGCTGAGAGCTGCACCATCTGTGGTAAAACAAACCACAAAACTCAAGAGTGTGTGTATCTCAAATACTTTGATGTAAAAAAGAATGAGTACACTGAAAAAACATCCTTGAGTTCATCAAATTCATCTGTCAAGTTCACCAAGAACCAACCACTACTTGTGCCAGTCCAAACAGCTGTTACAAAACAGCTGAACCAAACATCTGTCAAAAGAGATGTTCAGGTGACTGATGCACCCCCTGCCAATCAATTCAGAAGAGGTAAGGGAAAACCACCATACCAAAGGATCCCACATGTTTATGAGGGTTACAAAAGGCCCTCTAAACCAAAAGTGAACAGGCATCCTTTTGGTTATCAGCAGATCATTGGGCAAGACCCCCAACAGTGGTTAGAGAAAAACAGTCCCAAAACTGTCCAAACCCCTGACCTAACCACTGCCCATCCATCTGAACTTAACACTGCTGAGACCCCATCCAAAGCCATATTGGCTTTGGAGACCCTAATGAACTAATCCTTTACTACATGTGCAGGGAGCTTCTGCATGCTTAGATAGTCTTTGGTGTGTAGATAGTGGAGGCTCCAGGCACATGACAGGATGTAGAGCCCTTCTCAAAGATTTTAAAACACATGGAGGGGGTGATATATCCTTTGGAAATAATAGTAAAGGAAAGGTTCTGGGGCCTGGTACTGTGCAGTCTGGTAAAGTTAAGTTTGAAAATGTCAATCTGATAGACAATCTAAAATTCAACCTCTTAAGTGTCTCTCAAATGAGTGATAAGGGCTATGGCTCATTCTTTACAAAAGAGTGTTGTAGGATTGTTGGACTAGAAATGGTTGAAAAGATTGAAGCAATAATAAAAACTGGAAAAACTCAACTTGTTGCTCATAGAAGTGGCAATGTTTATGTGGTGGATATGTCAAAAGAGTGCCCCAGGACTGATGCATGTCTGTTCTCAGCTGCATCAAACAAAGAGACATAATTATGGCACAGGAGATTAGGGCACACAAATCTCAAGACAATCACTGCCATTTCAAAACCGGGGTTAGTAAGAGGTTTACCTCAAAAATTGTTCACCTGTTCTGAGCATTGTGTTTCCTGCTTAAAAGGAAAACAACATAAAAGCTCATACAAATCCATTGAAGAGTCCAAAACAACCAAGTGTTTGCAAATGCTTCACATGGATTTGTTTGGCCCAGTTAAAGTCATGAGTCTTAAGAAGAAAAGATATTGTTTGGTTATTGTTGATGACTTTTCTAGGTTTACATGGACTTACTTTTTACACTCAAAAGATGAGACTACAGGAATTCTGCAAGACTTTGTGAAAAAGGTTGAAAAGCAGTTTGACCTTCCAGTAAAAATCTTCAGAAGTGATAATGGCACAGAGTTCAGGAACAAGGAGTTAGATGATTTGTGTGTGTCAAAAGGAATTGCGAGACAATATAGCATTCCAAGGACACCAGAACAAAATGGGGTTGTTGAGAGAAAGAACAGAACTTTGATTGAGGCTGCCAGAACCATGCTTGCAGATTCAGGTTTGCCATTAATTTTTTGGGCAGAGGCAGTAAACACTGCTTGCTATATCCAAAACTGAGTTTTAATCAACCCCAGGCATCAAAAGACTGCCTATGAACTGCTGTATAAAATAAAGCCATTGATTTCATATTTCAAAGTTTTTGGCTACCCATGTTTCATTTTAAACTTAAAAGATTCTATCTCTAAGTTTGCAGCCAAAATTGATTGTGGTTATCATCTGGGATACTCAACCACTGCTAAGGCCTACAAAGTGTTTAACACAAGGACCAAAACAGTGGAAGAGACTTTGAATGTAAAGTTCAATGAACTTTCATCAATGAAAATTCCAGTAAATCCTGCAGATTTATTTGATCTTGATAAATTCACATTTGAAAGTGTTGTTGTCAAGCCTAACAATGCAGGTCCATCAGAAAATTCATCGTCAGACTATGGATATGAAGTCATCATTCCACAACAAAAGTCTGCATCAAATGGTAGAGCAGTAGATGTTCAAAACAGCTGTCAAAGTTCAACCACTGCTACCTCAACAGTTGTTGACCAAAGTAGCCCATCAACCCCTGCCTCCACATCATCAAACACTGTCGACAAAAACAGTGGATAAAAGTCAGCATGTGTCCACTACACTACCGCCTATTCCACCACCTTTTGAAGCCACTGTTGGATCATCAAAGTCACCAGCAGTGGTTAGCTCAGATGATTCACATCTGCAGCCTTCACCATTAAATGCCATTGTTCCATACCAAGGAGATCTAATCTTCTTGAAATCTCATCCACCTGACCAAATCATTGGCAACATCAATGAAGGGGTGCTCACAAGAAGTCAATCCCAAAACATTTGTCTTTTTGCTGGTTTTCTATCTCTCCATCAGCCAGTCAAGTACCAAGAGGCACTGAAAGACAACAGCTGGGTAGAAGCCATGTAAGAGGAGCTCCAACAGTTCAAAAGACAACAAGTATGGGAACTTGTACCACTGCCAGAGGGTGTAAGTCCTATTGGCACAAAGTGGGTCTTCAAAAACAAAACTGATGAAAGGGGCATTGTTGTCAAGAATAAAGCTAGGATTGTGGTTCAAGGGTTCAGACAAGAAGAGGGCATTGACTATGATGAAACATTTGCCCCAGTAGCAAGACTTGAAGCTATCAGACTATTTCTAGCCTTTGTTGTCAATCACAACATCAAGGTGTATCAAATGGATATTAAATGAGCATTCCTCTATGGTAAGATTCAAGAAGAGGTTTTTGTTTGTCAACCTCTAGGCTTTGAGGATCCATTTAATCCAAATCATGTCTACAATCTAAATAAAGCTTTGTATGGCCTGAAACAAGCACCAAGAGCCTGGTATGAAACTCTTTCCACTTTCCTACTATCCATTGGTTTCACAGGAGGTAAAATAGATAAAACATTGTTTTTAAAATGGAGAGGAAAGGATTTGATGATTGTCCAGATTTATGTGGATGACATCATCTTTGGAAGCACATGTAACAAAATGTGTGAAGAGTTTAGGCAACTCATGACACCTGAGTTTGAAATGAGTGCAATGGGTGAACTCCAGTGCTTTCTTGGTCTCCAAGTTAGGCAACTGCAAAATGGCACTTTTATCCATCAAGGAAAATATGCCAAAGAACTTTTAAAGAAAATTGAGATGGATGACTGTAAACCATGCAGTACACCCATTGCAACCAATAAAATTGTCATGTCTGATGAAAAGGATGATTTGGTTGATCAAACTCTATATAGAAGCATGATTGGGTCTTTATTGTACCTAACTGCATCTAGGCCAGACATCATGTTTGCAACATGTGTTTGTGCAAGATCCCAATCAGCCTCCAGAAAGTCAAACCTTATTGCTGTAAAAAGGATATTCAGATACCTAAAAGGTGCTCCCACACTTGGTATCTGGTATCCAGCTGATGGTAAAATTGAGCTTTCAGGTTTCTCAGATGGTGACTTTGCTGGGATGTGACAAGACAAGGAAGTACACTTCAGGAGGGTGCTAATTCCTAGGCAGTTGCTTAGTGTCTTGGCAAAGCAAAAAGCAAGCAGCTGTTTCAACATCCACTTCTGAGGCAGAATATATAGCTGTTGCAAGCTGTACAGCCCAACTGCTTTGGCTTCAAAATCAATTGCTGGATTTTGGTATCACTGCCCTAATGACACCTCTCATATTGGACAGTCAGGCAGCATAAAATATCATCAAAAATCCAGTCTCCCATTCAACCACCAAGCACATAGATATCAGACATCACTTTGTGAGGGATTGCTATGAAAAAGGTTTCATTTCTCTGCACCATGTTCCAACTAAGGATCAGCTGGCAGATGTGCTAACCAAAGCATTAGACATATCCACCTTTGAAAACTTGGTCTCTAGGATTGGCATGCTAAACATGGAATAACAAGCAAAATCTTGTTTTTCTATGAATAAAAGCATTAAAATGTTTTCAGAAAATCAAAAATCCATCCTTAAAAATAGCTAAAAATGAATTTTTCATTAAATTCTTAAAAGCCTGCCATAACCACTATTTTGTTCAAACATCTGTTCCACTAAAGTCTGTCCACTGCTGAAAGTCATCCCCTGTTCTCTCATTTCTTGATAAGCACTGCTGTTCAAAATCAGTGTTTTTATCCACTGATATGCTATCCACTGATAGTAAAAATAACCCACTGCTCTCATTATTACCGTTGCACCCACTGTTCTTGTTCCATCAGTGGTTTTCATAAAACACTTGTCCTTCAATTCCTCAGGGGTTGCACGTGGACAGTACATAGCGGTTAGATCTTTTGTAACCGCTGCCACGTCAGCATTCACTTTTTCCTCTATAAAACCCCCTTCAAAACCCACAAACAGGGTTTTACTGTCGAATTGAATTCTAAAATTCCTTTCTCAAAAGCAGTTTCCATCTTCTTCTTCTCAAATTTATCATGTCTTCTTCTCCAAAATCACCGTCCTTGTCTTCTCAAAAAGACGCTGAAATAGACCCCAAACCCATTGAAATTCCGTACAAAGCTCCTCACAACTATCTGGGTCTACTCACAAAACCCGGTACCATCGATATCTACGATTCCATCATTGATACTATGTCATCTTCAAATACAAAACTTTGTTGACTGCCGATGCTCCAATCTTCCTGGAAACCCAGAGAGAATTTTCGAAAAATGTCACCCTTGAACTTCAAGGTAAAACAGCCATAGCCATCAATTCCTCGATAAAGGGTAAAGCCGTTAAAATCACACCACAATCCATTTCAGAAGTATTTAAACTCGATGATCAGCAAGGTAAATCTTCTTTTCCCAAAACCGAGTACAAAACTGATTTTATTAAGAGGGGGTATGCTGAGGAAATGAAAAAGGATACCTTACAAAAAGGTAGTTTTCCTCCTGCAACAAGATTTTTATTTCATACCCTCTTGATGTGTGTCTTAAATAAAACAACTGCTTTTAATGAAATACCATTAAAGATATAATACACGGGTTATGCTATTCTACAAAATGAAAATTTTAACTACTCCCAGGTAATCTTTAATGATTTGGTTAAAAATGTTGATAAAAAACCATTCTTACTATTTCCAAGATTTCTAAGTTACTACTTGTTTTGGTCAAAAAATCTGATGAGGATAATGCAACCAAACTCTCTGTTACAGGGTATGATGCTTAAAATGTAGAACAATGACAAGGATCACTTCAACGTAAATTGCACAAATGACACAAGGGTTTATACGGGGAAAAAGCCCTTGATCAAGAGTTGATCTCTGGCACAAAAAACCCCGGGTGATGGAAACTACCGATCACCAAGCTCAAATAAATCAATAAATGTTTACAACTTCGGATAGTAATGAGCTAGGTACAAGGATCACTATCGTGAAATGTGTAAAAATGAGTGAAAACTAATAAGTGTTCGTCGGGAGCTTCGAGAGTACGTTTGTATGAGAGTGTGTGTAGCTGAAAAATGGCTAAGTGTTCTAATTCTCGCTCGTTACCCCTTTAAAAATAGAAGTTAACTACAATAACTAACTATCCGACTTTCGTGCCAAGCTCCCACGTTCTCCACAACGTCCATTTCCGGTCAATCGTGTGCGAAATACCCGTGGAATATTCCATAGTAACGTTGCCAAGACCAAGTCAAGCTTGTCACTCCTGCGAAGTAATACAAAACACAAACAAACAATCGTCAGTATGAGGATCCTTAAGGTGATCCATGATCCTGATCCTGAAGCTCTTCTGAGGATCACTATCTGTCACAGAAGAAAGGATCATTAATTAGGATAACAAGTAAGGATCACTAATTGTTAGAAAATCCTCCCCTAACAATTGCCCCCAAAATATAAGGAGTAATATGTTAAATAAGCGAATTATATTTTCCTGATCTTATCCGCAACTAACTATCGTAAATATAGCCGTTATTGTTGAACTATCCGTTGCAACCATGACGTCACAGAAGTGACAACCCTGCACGATCATGATTATAAATAGGAGATAGAGATAGGATCAAATGCATTTAAAATTTCAGAGAGACTCCCTTTATAACTGCCTTCCGAAGATAATCAGGTATTCTCTCTTCATCTTCTTCCCTCTCTTGCTCTGTTTTCATTTCTTTCCATCATTCCGTCAAAGATGTTGCTCCGGAATTCCCCAGCTAAGGATCACCCGAAGAACAGCCCTCCGAAAAGCCAGGGGATCATCGAAGATTCCATTAAAGAACGCTGCTGTTTTAATGATGCACAGATTGATAGGATCTGCCACTGCTTCCCGGCGAACACCGAGTTTAGACCTTTTGATCCCAATGCCCTAAGTGATCATATCTCCGACAAGTGGGTTGCTTTCCCCGTCACTCCGTTCACTATAGGCTATACATATCCTTTTCCAGCCTTCACCCAATCTTTCTTTTCCCTAACCGGCATTTCTTATATCCAAGCCATGCCGATGATTTGGAGGGTTTTGTACACCCTTGAAAGGATCATCGAGCAGGAAGGGATAGACCTAGGAATGTCAGAGCTGTGAGAGCTGTATGATCTTACTACCTTTGGTTCTCATCGCTATCTGTTTAAACGTAAACCCGGTGAGGAACACCCGATCTTCAAAGCCACCAAGAACGATGCTAATTGGAAGCGGCGTTTCTTTTTCATCAAGAGAGATTCTATTGAGGATGGAAAGGATCTACCCAAGAAATGGGCTACCCATGGTAGGGTGGAGGATCCTGAGAAGGATCACCAGAAACTTTCTTTTGATGTAAGGATCACTTATATTTTTGCTTTCTTGTTATGCAGCTATCACCGTCTCACACCTCAGATTGTCTCCTGCTGCTAAAGAGAGACTCCTCGCTTTCAAGAAACTTGATCCTGAAACAAGATCTTTCAAGACAACAACCCAAGATTCATAGGAGGTATCCTCAGGCTCTGTCACGATGTCAAGTAAGTATCCTTGTTTAAAATTTAAATAAATAGTGAAATATAAGTTAAGTGAAGATACTTATCTTGTTTTGGTTGTGTAGGTGCTGGAAAATCCACCAAGTCTGCTTCAAAGTTCAATGTCACTGATCTCACTACCGTCAGATCCTCCAAGAGAAAAGCTCCTACCAGTCCGACAGCTTCGGTCCCCAAGGCACCCCTCAAAGGAAAGGCAATCAAGAAGAGAAAGGCCTCTGAAGCTGAGGATCTGCAGGGTCTGCCTCTGATCCGCCACCAATTCCTTGAGTACTTCAATGAGGTAAGGATCACTGTCTCTGCTCGTATATCCTGTTGACATATCCTACTGATATATCCTGCTGATTTGAGGATCACTTGGTCCTGACCTTATCTTTTATCCCTTTTGCAGAAATTCTCTGAGATTGAGGATTATGTTGGCCACGTTGAGGATCAGGATAGGAAGATTGCCGACCTCCAGCAGGTTGCATTGCTAAAGGACCTCACAATTGCTGATCTTCAGAAGGAAGTCCGGGATGCCAAACAGGAGACGGCTAAGGTGCTGGTTAATGTTGACTATGAGAAGCGTGAGATCACCGAAGACGCCAAAGTCTCTGCCGCCATAACAATGTACAAGACCAAGCTGCAAATGGCCTTGGAAGCTCAGGATCCTGCTTTTGACAAGAGCACCTGGGATGTTGAAGGCTGGAAGGCAAGGCTGGCTGAACTGGACGATGAAGAGGCTGAGGAGGTTGAAGAGATCCTGATGATTGAGGCTGGAGGCAAGGGTGAAGGTGGTGAAACAAGTGGAGCTGGAGGTGGTAATGCAGCGAAGGTTTAGGCTGCATGATTGGGCGATGATGGACATTCTTAGACGCAGCCGGAGCCCAATTTTTAAATTTGGTAGTAGTTTTTTGTGGTTGTGATGTTGAACAATTTAATGGTTTGTACTGAACAATAGTTTTTAGGATTAAGGATCATGTATGATCCTTTGGACAATAGGCAGGATTGCAAATGGTGGAGGGATCCTCTGTTTGGGGGATGAAGCCATTGTGATCCTGCCGCCTTTATATTCCTGCACTACTTTTGAACTTATTATCATGGACACCCTTTACCTACCCCAGCGGACGGGCCACGTTTTGCTGGTAGATGCTCGGGGTAGGTAATTTTGACAACCTTTTAAGGGTTAATCCTTTGTTAATAAATAAAACCTTAATCTTTTGTCGCTTATCTTGTGTTGTTATCCTTTTATTTCTTTAATTCTCCTTTGTTTTGATGCACATTTACTGAATAAACAATTTTGAATAAGTCATATTGAAAATATTTAGGACATGATCCATGATCAAATATCCTATAGTTAAAGAATCCCAAAAAGCAATATGTTTTAAGGATCACAAGTCTAGTTGTCAAATTTTAAGGGTTATTCAAATAAATAATGAACAGAATTCAAAATAGTTAAGGATCATACCTGAGGGTCCAAGTTAGGATCCTAACCATAATAAGGATAACTATAAGATAAACCTTAGAGAGAAGTAAGGATCAAGGATCCCTAGTTGCTTGTCTTCAAGGACCTGAAATAGATCATAACTTGGGACTAAGCCAATATAAGATAAGAGTTAGCAACTGGGGACAAGCCCAAGGATAACTGGGGACAAGCCCAAGGATAACTGGGGACAAGCCCAAGGATAACTGGGGACAAGCCCAAGGATAACTGGGGACAAGCCCAAGGATCGTATGTAAACTGGAGTATGGCCCTAACTGGCGACTATCCAAACTTAGTGACATGAAGATGCCAAAACCTTAGCTAACGTGAAAACGTTAGAAACCTTAGGAACGGATGTATGGTACGTCTACCATTATACGTAGGATCCTAGGTATAGCCAGTACAATGGAATTATTAGCCCCTAAAGCGAGTACTGGTCCCACTGCCTTGAACTATACCAGGATCATCATGCGCTACAGGCGGAACTGGGGTCAAGCCCTAATAACTGGGGTTAAACCCAAGGAACGGATTGCTTCTGCAGACAACCAATGTTATGCAAAGGATACCTGAACTTTAAAAACTTAAAATCACGTGAGGGATGGATAAAGGACACATGATCCTTATCCTTATATGAGAAAATAAAGAAATGAAATAGTTTAAGATTAGGATATTACCAGAGTAAGGATCACCGATATTTTTAAGGATCCTTTAAGGATATCCCTAACGTAAGGATCATCTGTGCCATGAGGATCCTGCTCACATGAAATATTTCTTCAAGTGGACAGCATTCCAAGCTCTTGGTAGCAAATCACCTTCCATGGTTAGCAATCTATATGTCCCCTTTCCTGCTTCAGCTTCAATCAAATAAGGGCCTTCCCATTTTGGAGCCAATTTTCCATCAGCAGGATTGGTGGTATTCTGAAATGCTTTCCTCAATACCATATCTCCAACTTGGAACTTCCTGATCCTGACATTTTTGTTGTAGGCACCAGCCATTCTTTGTTGATAACTGGCCATCCTTATCCTAGCCATATCCCTGATTTCTTCAATATTATCCAGGTCTTGAGCCAAGTTCTCATCATTTTCTTCAGGATCACGGGTACTTGTTCTAGCAGTTGGAACCACCATTTCTGTTGGGATCACTGATTCTGCCCCAAATACCAAAGAGAATGGTGTTTGACCAGTAGCATTCTTAGGGGTTGTCCTATCAGCCCAAAGCACATAGGGTAGTTCTTCTGCCCATTTCCCTTTCTTGGATCCAAGCTTCTTCTTCAAATTGTTGATGATGATCTTGTTGGATGATTCTGCTTGATCATTAGCTTGTGGGTGGACTGGTGTTGATGTTATCATCTTAATCCCCCAGCTGTCAAAAAAGTTAGTGGTTCTGCCCCCAATAAATTGGGAACCATTATCACATATAATTTCAGAAGGAATTCCAAATCTAGTTATAATATTTCTTTTAATGAAGGATATAACTTCCTTTTCCCTGACTTGGGTAAAAGCTTCAGCCTCTATCCACTTGGAGAAGTAATCAGTCATAGCAAGCATGAATACTTTTCCACCAGGTGCCTTAGGGAGCTTACCAACTATATCCATACCCCATCTCATAAATGGCCAAGAGGAGGATATAGGATGCAATAATTCAGCTGGTTGATGAAGGATATTGCTGTGTCTCTGACAAGGATCACATCTCTTAGCATACTCCACAGCATCTCTCTTCATGGTTGGCCAGTAGTATCCTGTCCTCAGAATCCTTGAGAATAATGCCCTGCCCCCAGTGTGGTTTCCACAATCTCCTTCATGGAAGTCTTTTAAAACTTCTTGGATTTCAGGATCCTCAATGCATCTCAAGTATGGTCCTGCAAGAGATCGTCTATACAACATGTTATTTAAAATTGTGAATTGAGATACCTTAGATTTGAAAGCCCTGGGGTTTTCTCCTGTAGGAATCTCTCCATGTTGTAAGTATCTCATAATTGGTGAGATCCATGATCCTGATCCTGAATGGGATTGAGTATCCCCACTAGGGATAATTGCAGAATCATTTCCTATCTCCATAGCCACATGATCCTCGATAGCCGGGGTCAGGATATGGATAATAGGGATCTTGATATCCTCCGGGATCTTCAAGGATGATCCTAAGTTAGCCAATGCATCAGCTTCTGTATTTTCTTCCCTTGGTACCTGCGTCAAACTAAAGGAAACAAAAGAGAGTGCCAAATTTTTGACTATCTCTAAATATTTGGTTAGCTTTTCACCTTTAACAGCATAGGATCCATTAAAGTGGTTTGTAATTAACAATGAATCTACATGTACCTCAAGATACCTGATCCCCATATGCTTTGCAATTTGCAAACCAGCAATTAAGGCTTCATATTCAGCCTCATTGTTAGTGGTTTGGAACTCACAAGCTATAGAGTGGGGTATTATGTCCCCCTGTGGCGATTTTAGTAGTATACCAAGCCCTGTGCCTTTGACATTTGAGGATCCATCAGTATAGAGTATTCAAGGATCCTTGGTCTCCTCTAGCTGCTGGACTTCTAACTCAGCTTCTTTCTGTAAATCACTACTGAAATCAGCCACAAAGTTAGCTAATGCTTGGGATTTGATGGCTGTCCTAGGCTCATATCTTATATCATATGTACTTAGCTTCACTGCCCACTTAGCCATCCTTCCTGACATCTCTGGTTTCCTGAGGACATTCTTAATTGGAAAATTAGTTTTAACAACAATAACATGAGTTTCAAAATAATGTCTCAACTTAGTAGATGCCATAATCAATGCAAGAATAAGCTTTTCAAGGTGTGAATACCTGGATTCGGCATCAAGTAAACTTTTACTTACATAATAGACAGGATGTTGTGTACCTTCATGATCCTTAACAAGGACCGCACTTACTGCTTTTGAGGATACTGCAAGATACAAGGATAGCACATCGCCTTTTTCTGGTTTCATCAAGGCCGGGGCTGAGGATAGGTAATCTTTGAGGGCTCTTAAAGAATTTTCATGCTTCTCAGTCCACTCAAATTTCTTGTTCTTCCTTAGGATATCATAGAATTCTTTGCACTTCTCTGAGGATTTGGATATAAATCTGTTCAAAGCTGCTATCCTGCCTGTTAGCCTTTGAACATCCTTAGCATTGGCCGGAGATTTGATGTTTACTATTGCTTTGATTTGTTCCGGGCTAGCTTCAATGCCTCTCTTTGTCACCATATATCCTAAGAATTTACCTGCTTTAACACCAAAGTGACATTTTGAAGGATTAAGTTTCATGTTATATTTGTCAAGGATATCGAATGCTTCCTCCAAGTCCCTTAGGTGATCCTCAGCTTTTATGGATTTTACCACCATATCATCTATGTAAACCTCCATAGTTTGTCCAATCTGATCCTTGAACATCATATTCACCAGCCTTTGATATGTTGCACCTGCATTTCTTAGTCCGAACGGCATAGCAATATAGCAGTATATACCAGTTGGAGTCATGAAGGCCGTATCCTCTTGGTCGGATGGTTCCATTTGGATTTGTTGAAATCCAGATGAAGCATCCATAAAAGTTAACGGTTCATGACCCGCAGTTGCATCCACCATGGAGTCAATGTGGGGTAATGGGAAAGGATCCTTGGGACATGCCTTATTTAAATCGGTAAAATCAACACATACCCTCCACTTTCCGTTTTTCTTTTGAACAACAACCACATTGGCCAACCATCTTGGATATTTGACCTCTCTAATCATACCTGCCCGGAGCAATTTCTCTACCTCTTCTTGGATAATGGCATTCCTTTCCGGTGCAAACTTTCTTCTCCTTTGATGGATTGGTTTGAAGGACCTATCAATGACAAGTTTGTGAGTGATTACATCTTTAGATATACCAGTCATGTCTTCGTGTTTCCATGCAAAGGTAGTCTTTCTCCTTTTGAGGAAGGATATGAGGTCTTCCTTCATACTGCCAAGGATCCCTGATCCGATATAGATTTTGGATTCAGGATCATCAGGATCCATGAGGACTTCTACCACATCCTGCTCTCTTGCCTCCAAGACATCCCTTGGAGGATACTTAGATTGCTATTGCTCCCTTGACTTCGAGGCTGGTTTCATCGATGAAGTATAGCAATTCTTAGCCTCCTGCTGATCACTATCAATCTTCACTATTCCCCAAGGACTAGGGAGCTTCACACATTGGTGGTAGGTAGATGGGACTGCCTTCATATCGTGTATCCAGGGCCTGCCAAGGATAACATTACAACAAGATAAACAGTCAATAACACAAAATTTTTGATAAGAGTGTAGGCCTTCGATGTATATTGGGAGTTTAATGTCCCATAGGGTATTCTTAGTTTCGCCACTAAATCCCACGAGCACGGAGGATCTTGGTATGATATCTGATTCAGGGATACCCATCTTCTTTAGAACATCAAGCTGGATAATGTTCACTGAACTTCCTCCGTCTATAAGGATCCTGCGGCTAGGGTATACAGAACCCTCCAAATCATCGGCATGGCTTGGATATAAGAAATGCCGGTAAGGAAAAAGAAGGATTGTGTAAATTCTGGGAAAGGATAGGTGTACCCTATGGCAAATGGAGTAACTGGAAAGGCAACCCATGTTTCTGAAACATAGTCGCTCAGAATAGTAGGATCGAAGGGTTTGAAAAAGGCACTCGCCGGAAAGCAGTGACGAATTTTGTCTATCTGAGCATCGTTAAAACAACACCTCTCATGTATCGAGTCTTTGATGATCCCTTGACTCTTCAAGGGACTATCCTTCTTTTGATCCTTGGATTCTTGAAGAGATGATAGAAAGGAAGAAAAACAGAGTAAGAGAAGGGAAGATAAGAGAAGAGATACCTGATAGATCTTCGACCAAGAATTTAAAGGGAGTTTCTTTGAATTTAAATGCAATCGATCCTATCTCTATCTCCTATTTATAATCATGATTATGCAGGGTTGTCACTTCTGTGACGTCACGATTGCAACGGATAGTTCAATAATAACGGCTATATTTACGATAGTTAGTTGCGGATAAGATCAGGAAAACATAACTCGCTCATTTTACATATCACTCCTTATATTTTGGGGGCAATTGTTAGGGGAGGATTTTCTAACAATTTGTGATCCTTATTTGTTATCCTAATTAATGATCCTTACTTCTGTGACAGATAGTGATCCTCAGAAGAGCTTCAGGATCAGGATCATGGATCACCTTAAGGATCCTCATACTAACGATTGTTTGTTTGATTTTTGTATTACTTCGCAGGAGTAATAAACGTGACTTGGTCTTGGCAACGGTACTAAGGAATATTCCACGGGCATTTCGCACACGTTTGAATGGAAATGGACGTTGTGGAGAACGTGGGAGCTTGGCACAAAAGTCGGATAGTTAGTTATTGTAGTTAACTTCTATTTTTAAAAAGGAGTAACGAGCTAGAATTAGAACACTTAGCCATTTTCAGCTACACACACTCTCATATACTCGCACTCTTGAAGCTCTCGACGAACATTCATTAGTTTTCACTCACTTTTACACATTTCACGATAGTGATCCTTGTACCTAGCTCGTTACTATCCGAAGTTGTAAACATTTATTGATTTATTTGAGCTTGGTGATCGGTAGTTTCCATCACCCGGGGTTTTTTGTGCCGGAGATCAACTCTTGATCAAGGGCTTTTTCCCCGTATAAATCCTTGTGTCATTTGTGCAATTTATATTGAAGTGATCCTTGTCATTGTTCTACATTATAAGCATCATACCCCGTAATAGAGAGTTTGGTTGCATTATCCTCATCAGATTTTTTTGACCAAAACAGTTTGGCGCCCACCGTGGGGCAATTGGTGCTTCATTTCTAAGAAATTCTCATCTTCGTGATCATTCCAGTTCACTACAACCAAGCAAATGGCTTCCTCAGCGAAGAATGCTTCAAATTTGATACCCTCGTTCACTTCTTCACAAGGCGTTCCCCCTTTGCCTCCACCACTTTCTGGATCCCAGAAGAATGCTGAGAATGCTGCGAAGAAACCAACTCCCATTTTCTCAAAACCTCCAACTTCTTCTGCTTCTTACACTCCCACTACTAGTGACATGTTTACTTTGATTTTGCAGATGAAGGATCAGATACGGCAACAAGATAAGACCAATGAAAGGATTCTCAAAGAAATCGGAGATCTCAAGAAGCAAAAGAAAACGGCAGAGGATCATTCCCCACTGGTGCCAAAATCTTTGAATTTTGATACTCCGGTGATTACTTCCCAGCCATCAGTGGTTCCAGATGTTCAATATGTGGGTGGACCAAAAGGAGTGCACTACGGAACAACAACAGTGACCCAGGCATCAGGTTTATATTTCCAGCCAGCGGGATCCTATCCTCAGCATATGGGATCCCTCACGAATTCAGGAGGATATTCAGGAGTGCAGCAGATTCAAGGATCTTCCTTTGTTCCAGGATCATCCCAGGTTCAAGGATCCTCCTTTGTTCCAGGATCATCCCAGGTTCAAGGATCCTCCTTTGTTCCAGGATCATCCCAGGTTCAAGGATCCTCCTTTATTCCAGGATCATCCCAGGTTCAAGGATCCCCCTTTGGTCCAGGATCATCCCAGGTTCAAGGATCCTCCTTTGTTCCAGGATCATCCCAGGTTCAAGGATCCTCCTTTGTTCCAGGATCGTCCCAGTTTCAGGGATCCTTCCAGATGCCAGGATCCTTGAGGAGTTTGCAAACAGGAAGTTCAGATGTCCATCAGGGAGATTTTATTCCAATGCAGACCAATGCTTCTACTGGTCCCTCGATCATTCCAGAGCCCCAACAATATGGATTAACATCCATTCTTCCTAATTTGAATCCGATGGGAGGTAACACTTTTAATAATTCTTATACTACTAACCATGGTCTTATGCAGGATCCAGGTATCAATCATGTCATGGCCAGAGAATTGCAAAAGCTAAAGTATATGATATCAAGTGTTCCAGGAGTAGTCAAACCTATCCCAGAGATTGCAGATGGGAGCCACAAGATATCTCGTTTTGCACCACCAATCTGTGATGCTGAGATACCCAAGAGGTTCCATGTGCCAACAATGAAGCTGTATGATGGTTCGACGGATCCTGAAGAACACATAGCACAATACAGGGAGAGGATGGAGATCAATCCAATCCCAGAAAGGTTAAAGGAAGCATGCCTGTGCAAGGGATTCGGATCCACCCTTACTGGATCAGCTCTCAAATGGCTGCTAAGTCTTCCCCCCTACTCTATCACCTCATTTGCTAATCTAGTTAACTTGTTTAATAATCAGTTTTCTTGTAGTAGAAAATTTGAATGATTAACTAGTGATCTATATAGGATAACCCAGGGTCATAATGAATCATTAAGGGATTACATTACCAAATTCAGTAAAGAATCCATAGACATTCCCAACTTAGATATAGCCACGGCTGTTGAGGCCTTTAAAATGGGATTGCTTAGGGATTCGTCGTTCTATGATGATCTTGTTATGACACCATGCAGGAACTTAGATGAGGTAAGAACACGAGCACTTAGGTTCATTCAGCTAGAGGACGACAAGAGGATCCAGGAGAGGTTAGCAGGATCCTCAAAGCAGGATAAGCAAGGATCCTCATTCAGGAACAACAAGTTCAGATCCTACAACAGATCTGATAACCAGAACGTGCATTCTGTTGATCAAGAAGAGGATGATGAGGATTATCCTCCAATTTCTGAATATTGTTTTTGTGTTGATAACAATGAACTAATCCTTGCGATGCAGAACCTAGGTGATAAAGCTAGATGGCCCAGAAAAAATGATAGGCCAGCTGCAACTAAGGATAAATCAAAGTGGTGTGCATACCATGAAGATTTTGGGCATCTCACAGAAGAATGCATTGCACTAAGAAAGGAAATTGGATATTTGTTGAGCAAGGGGCATCTAAAAGAATTGTTGGGAAGAAAAAAGTCAAGGACTCAGGTTCCTGAAAGGATCCCTGAGAAGGCTCCAGCCCCTCCAGCAGATGCACAAGTAATAAACTTTATTTCTCGAGGATCAGACATTTGTGGCACATCCTTCTCAGCAGCTAAAAGGCATGCAAAGGAAACTAAAATGGACAATGGAGAAAGACCTGTTCGAACATCAAGTGTCTTCGAAGGAAAAGTCATAACCTTTGATGAGGATGATCGTGTTGATATCCAGGATCCTCATCACGATGGCTTAGTTATTACTCTTTTCATTTCTAACCATTTTGTCCGCAGGATCCTTATAGATGGAGGAAGTTCAGTGAACATTATCCAGCTTGATGTTCTAAAGAAGATGGGAATCCCTGAATCAGATATCATACCAAGATCCTCCGTGCTCGTGGGATTTAGTGGCGAAACTAAGAACACCCTGGGGGACATTAAACTCCCAATATACATCGAAGGCCTACACTCATATCAAAAATTTTGTGTTATTGACTGTTTATCTTGTTGTAATGTTATCCTTGGCAGGCCCTGGATACACGATATGAAAGCAGTCCCATCTACCTACCATCAATGTGTGAAGCTCCCTAGTCCCTGGGGAATAGTGAAGATTGATAGTGATCAGCAGGAGGCTAAGAATTGCTATACTTCATCGATGAAACCAGCCTCGAAGTCAAGGGAACAATAGCAATCAAAGTATCCTCCAAGGGATGTCTTGGAGGCAAGAGAGCAGGATGTGGTAGAAATCCTCATGGATCCTGATGATCCTGAATCCAAAATCTATATCGGATCAGGGATCCTTGGCAATATGAAGGAAGACCTTATATCCTTCCTCAAAAGGAGAAAGACTACCTTTGCATGGAAACACGAAGACATGACTGGTATATCTAAAGATGTAATCACTCACAAACTTGGCATTGACAGGTCCTTCAAACCAATCCATCAAAGGAGAAGAAAGTTTGCACCGGAAAGGAATGCCATTATCCAAGAAGAGGTAGAGAAGTTGCTCCGGGCAGGTATGATTAGAGAGGTCAAGTATCCAAGATGGTTGGCCAATGTGGTTGTTGTTCAAAAGAAAAACGGAAAGTGGAGGGTATGTGTCGATTTTACCGATTTAAATAAGGCATGTCCCAAGGATCCTTTCCCATTACCCCACATTGACTCCATGGTGGATGCAACTGCGGGTCATGAACTGTTAACTTTTATGGATGCTTCATCTGGATTTCAACAAATCCAAATGGAGCCATCCGACCAAGAGGATACAGCCTTCATGACTCCAACTGGTATATACTGCTATATTGCTATGCCGTTCGGATTAAGAAATGCAGGTGCAACATATCAAAGGCTGGTGAATATGATGTTCAAGGATCAGATTGGACAAACTATGGAGGTTTACATAGATGATATGGTGGTAAAATCCATAAAAGCTGAGGATCACCTAAGGGACTTGGAGGAAGCATTCGATATCCTTGACAAATATAACATGAAACTTAATCCTTCAAAATGTCACTTTGGTGTTAAAGCAGGTAAATTCTTAGGATATATGGTGACAAAGAGAGGCATTGAAGCTAGCCCGGAACAAATCAAAGCAATAGTGAACATCAAATCCCAAGCATTAGCTGACTTTGTGGCTGATTTCAGTAGTGATTTACAAAAAGAAGCTGAGTTAGAAGTCCAGCAGCTAGAGGAGACCAAGGATCCTTGGATACTCTATACTGATGGATCCTCAAATGTCAAAGGCACAGGGCTTGGAATACTACTAAAATCGCCACAGGGGGACATAATACCCCACTCTATAACTTGTGAGTTCCAAACCACTAACAATGAGGCTGAATATGAAGCCTTAATTGCTGGTTTGCAAATTGCAAAGCATATGGGGATCAGGTATCTTGAGGTACATGTAGATTCATTGTTAATTACAAACCACTTTAATGGATCCTATGCTGTTAAAGGTGAAAAGCTAACCAAATATTTAGAGATAGTCAAAAGTTTGGCACTCTCTTTTGTTTCCTTTAGTTTGACGCAGGTACCAAGGGAAGAAAATACAGAAGCTGATGCATTGGCTAACTTAGGATCATCCTTGAAGATCCCGGAGGATATCAAGATCCCTATTATCCATATCCTGACCCCGGCTATCGAGGATCATGTGGCTATGGAGATAGGAAATGATTCTGCAATTATCCCTAGTGAGGATACTCAATCCCATTCAGGATCAGGATCATGGATCTCACCAATTCTGAGATACTTACAACATGGAGAGATTCCTACAGGAGAAAACCCTAGGGCTTTCAAATCTAAGGTATCTCAATTCACAATTTTAAATAATATGTTGTATAGACGATCTCTTGCAGGACCATACTTGAGATGCATTGAGGATCCTGAAATCCAAGAAGTTTTAAAAGACTTCCATGAAGGAGATTGTGGAAATCACACTGGGGGCAGGGCATTATTCTCAAGGATCCTGAGGACAGGATACTTCTGGCCAACCATGAAAAGAGATGCTGTGGAGTATGCTAAGAGATGTGATCCTTGTCAGAGACATAGCAATATCCTTCATCAACCAGCTGAGTTATTGCATCCTATATCCTCCTCTTGGCCATTTATGAGATGGGGTATGGATATAGTTGGTAAGCTCCCTAAGGCACCTGGTGGAAAAGTATTCATGTTTGCTATGACTGATTACTTCTCCAAGTGGATAGAGGCTGAAGCTTTTGCCCAAGTCAGAGAAAAGGAAGTTATATCCTTCATTAAAAGAAATATTATAACTAGATTTGGAATTCCTTCTGAGATTATATGTGATAATGGTTCCCAATTTATTGGGGGCAGAACCACTAACTTTTGTGACAGCTGGGGGATTAAGATGATAACATCAACACCAGTCCACCCACAAGCTAATGGTCAAGCAGAATCATCCAACAAGATCATCATCAACAATTTGAAGAAGAAGCTTGGATCCAAGAAAGGGAAATGGGCAGAAGAACTACCCTATGTGCTTTGGGCTGATAGGACAACCCCTAAGAATGCTACTGGTCAAACGCCATTCTCTTTGGTATTTGGGGCAGAATCAGTGATCCCAACAGAAATGGTGGTTCCAACTGCTAGAACAAGTACTCGTTATCCTGAGGAGAATGATGAGAATTTAGCTCAAGACCTGGATACTATTGAAGAAATCAGGGATATGGCTAGAATAAGGATGGCCAGTTATCAACAAAGAATGGCTGGTGCCTACAACAAAAATGTCAGGATCAGGAAGTTCCAAGTTGGAGATATGGTATTGAGGAAAGCATTTCAGAATACCACCAATCCTGCTGATGGAAAATTGGCTCCAAAATGGGAAGGCCCTTATTTGATTGAAGCTGAAGCAGGAAAGGGGGCATATAGATTGCTAACCATGGAAGGTGATTTGCTACCAAGAGCTTGGAATGCTGTCCACTTGAAGAAATATTTCATGTGAGCAGGATCCTCATGGCACAGACGATCCTCACATTAGAGGTATCCTTAAAGGATCCTTAAAGTATCAGTGATCCATACTTGGGTAATATCCTAATCTTGAACTATTTCATTTCTTTATTTTCTCATATAAGGATAAGGATCATGTGCCCTTTATCCATCTCTCACGTGAGTTTAAGTTTTGAAAGTTCAGGTATCCTTAGCATAACATTGGTTATCTGCAGAAGCAATCCGTTCCTTGGGTTTAACCCCAGTTATTTGGGCTTGACCCTAGTTCCGCCTGTAGCGCATGATGATCCTGGTATAGTTCAAGGCAGTGGGACCAGGACTCGTTTTAGGGGCTGATAATTCCATTGTACTGGCTATGCCTAGGATCCTACGTATAATGGTAGACGTACCATACATCCGTTCCTAAGGTTTCTAACGTTTTCACGTTAGCTAAGGTTTCTAACGTTTTCACGTTAGCCAAGGTTTAGGCATTTTCATGTCACTAAGTTTGGATAGTCGCCAGTTAGGGCCATACTCCAGTTTACATACGATCCTTGGGCTTGTCCCCAGTTATCCTTGGGCTTGTCCCCAGTTATCCTTGGGCTTGTCCCCAGTTGCTAACTCTTATCTTATATTGGCTTAGTCCCAAGTTATGATCTATTTCAGGTCCTTGAAGACAAGCAACTAGGGATCTTTGATCCTTACTTTTCTCTAAGGTTTATCTTATAGTTATCCTTAATATGGTTAGGATGCTAACTTGGACCCTCAGGTATGATCCTTAACTATTTTTAATCCTATTCATTATTTATTTGAATAACCCTTAAAAAATTTGACAACTAGACTTGTGATCCTTAAAACATATTGCTTTTTGGGATTCTTTAACTATAGGATATTTGATCATGGATCACGTCCTAAATTTTTTCAATCTGACTTATTCAAAATTGTTTATTCAATAAATATGCATCAAAGCAAAGGAAAATTAAAGAAACAAAAGGATAACAACACAAGATAAGCGACAAAAGGTTAAGATTTTATTTATTAACAAAGGATTAACCCTTAAAAGGTTGTCAAAATTACCTACCCCGAGCATCTACCAGCAAAACGTGGCCCATCCGCTGGGGTAGGTAAAGGGTGTCCATGATAATAAGTTCAAAAGAAGTGCAGGAATATAAAGGCGGCAGGATCACAATGGCTTCATCCCCCAAGCAGAGGATCCCTCCACCATATGCAATCCTGCCTATTGTCCAAAGGATCATACATGATCCTTAATCCTAAAAACTATTGTTCAGTACAAACCATTAAATTGTTCAACATCACAACCACAAAAAACTACTACCAAATTTAAAAATTGGGCTCCGGCTGCGTCTAGGAATGTCCATCATCGCCCAATTGTGCAGCCTACACCTTTGCTGCATCCTCTTCCCCTCCAGCTGCGGTATCCTTCATCAGATCCTTTCCACTGCCACTTGCCTCAATCGCCAAGACCTCGGTAGCCTCCTCCTCATCATCCTCAAGATCAGCCAACCTTGCTTTCCAGCCCTCAACATCCCAGCTGCTTCTATCGAAGTTAGGATCTTGAGCTTCCTGGGCCATCTTTAATTTTGTCTGATACATCGTGATGGCAGCAGAGACCTTAGCATTTTCTATGAGATCATGCTTCTCATAGTCAAGGTCAATCAGAAGTTTAGCTGTCTTAGTCTTGGCATCTTGGAGTTCCTTCTGAAGATCAGCAATGGCAAGGTCCTTAAGCACGGCAACCTGTTGGAGGTCAGCAATCTTCTTGTCCTCCCTCAACATTCCCCACGTAATCTTCAATCTCAGCAAATTTCTGCAAAGAAAAGGACAAAGCAGTTCAAGATCAGGTGATCCTCATATGAGTAGGATACCTAGGCAGAATTGGTGATCCTTACATCATTGAAGTATTCAAGGAACTGGTGGCGGATCAGTGGTAGGCCTTGAAGGTCCTCAGTCTCAGAAGTTTTCCTCTTCTTACCACCCTTTCCTTTAGTGGGTGCTTTGGGAATGGAGATGCTAGGACTGGTAGTGGACCTCTTCTTCCTGGATCGAACAACATCAAGGTCAGCCGTGTTGAACTGGGATACAGGCTTGGCAGATTTTCCGGCACCTACACAATCAAAGCAAGATAAGTGTCCTGCTCTTATTTCAATTTAATTATTTATTTTAATATTCAAAATATAAATCAAGCAGGATACTTACTTGACATGGTGATGGAACCTGAGGATACTTCTTGTGAGTCTTGGGTGTCTATCTTAAATGACCTTATTTCAGGATCGAGCTTCCAAAAAGCAGCAAGCCTATCCTTGGTTGCGGGTGTTGTGATGATGTGTGAAACAGAAATAGCTGCATAACACAAGACAAAAAGGGGTTAGTAATCCTTATACAAAAACAAGACTACCTGGTGATCCTTCTCAGGATCCTCTGGCCTACCATGGGTGGACCATGTCCTTGGTAGATCCTTTCCGTTTAGAATAGTATCCCTCCGGACAAAGAAGAACCGACGTTTCCAATTTGTGTCGTTCTTGGTGACTTTAAGAAGGGGGTGTTCTCCGCCGGGTTTTCGTTTGAACAAATAACGATGAGAGCCAAAGGTAGTAAGATCATACAATTGTGTCAGCTTTGACATTCCTAAATCAATGCCCTCCTGCTCGATGATCCTCTCTAGGGTATACAGAACCCTCCAAATCATCGGCATGGCTTGGATATAAGAAATGCCGGTAAGGAAAAATAAGGATTGTGTAAATTCTGGGAAAGGATAGGTGTACCCTATGGAAAATGGAGTAACTGGAAAGGCAACCCATGTTTCTGAAACATAGTCGCTCAGAATAGTAGGATCGAAGGGTTTGAAAAAGGCACTCGCCGGAAAGCAGTGACGAATTTTGTCTATCTGAGCATCGTTAAAACAACACCTCTCATGTATCGAGTCTTTGATGATCCCTTGACTCTTCAAGGGACTATCCTTCTTTTGATCCTTGGCGGGGGAGGACCGGAGCATCATTCTTGAAGAGATGATAGAAAGGAAGAAAAACAGAGTAAGAGAAGGGAAGATAAGAGAAGAGATACCTGATAGATCTTCGACCAAGAATTTAAAGGGAGTTTCTTTGAATTTAAATGCAATCGATCCTATCTCTATCTCCTATTTATAATCATGATTATGCAGGGTTGTCACTTCTGTGACGTCACGATTGCAACGGATAGTTCAATAATAACGGCTATATTTACGATAGTTAGTTGCGGATAAGATCAGGAAAACATAACTCGCTCATTTTACATATCACTCCTTATATTTTGGGGGCAATTGTTAGGGGAGGATTTTCTAACAATTTATGATCCTTATTTGTTATCCTAATTAATGATCCTTACTTCTGTGACAGATAGTGATCCTCAGAAGAGCTTCAGGATCAGGATCATGGATCACCTTAAGGATCCTCATACTAACGATTGTTTGTTTGATTTTTGTATTACTTCGCAGGAGTAATAAACGTGACTTGGTCTTGGCAACGGTACTAAGGAATATTCCACGGGCATTTCGCACACGTTTGAATGGAAATGGACGTTGTGGAGAACGTGGGAGCTTGGCACAAAAGTCGGATAGTTAGTTATTGTAGTTAACTTCCATTTTTAAAAAGGAGTAACGAGCTAGAATTAGAACACTTAGCCATTTTCAGCTACACACACTCTCATATACTCGCACTCTTGAAGCTCTCGACGAACATTCATTAGTTTTCACTCACTTTTACACATTTCACGATAGTGATCCTTGTACCTAGCTCGTTACTATCCGAAGTTGTAAACATTTATTGATTTATTTGAGCTTGGTGATCGGTAGTTTCCATCACCCGGGGTTTTTTGTGCCGGAGATCAACTCTTGATCAAGGGCTTTTTCCCCGTATAAATCCTTGTGTCATTTGTGCAATTTATATTGAAGTGATCCTTGTCATTGTTCTACATTATAAGCATCATACCCCGTAATAGAGAGTTTGGTTGCATTATCCTCATCATATTTTTTTGACCAAAACAGTTAGTAGTATAAGAATTATTAAAAGTGTTACCTCCCATCGGATTCAAATTAGGAAGAATGGATGTTAATCCATATTGTTGGGGCTTGGAATGATCGAGGGACCAGTAGAAGCATTGGTCTGCATTGGAATAAAATCTCCCTGATGGACATCTGAACTTCCTGTTTGCAAACTCCTCAAGGATCCTGGCATCTGGAAGGATCCCTGAAACTGGGACGATCCTGGAACAAAGGAGGATCCTTGAACCTGGGATGATCCTGGAACAAAGGAGGATCCTTGAACCTGGGATGATCCTGGAACAAAGGAGGATCCTTGAACCTGGGATGATCCTAGAACAAAGGAGGATCCTTGAACCTGGGATGATCTTGGAACAAAGGAGGATCCTTGAACCTGCTGCGCTCCTGAATATCCTCCTGAAGTCATGAAGGGTCCCATATGCTGAGGATAGGATCCTGCTGGCTGGAAATATGAACCTGATGCCTGGGTCACTGTTGTTGTTCCGTAGTGCACTCCTTTCGGTCCACCCACATATTGAACATCTTGAACCACTGATGGCTGAGAAGCAATCACCGAAGTATCAAAATTCAAAGATTTTGGCACCAGTGGGGAATGATCCTCTGCCGTTTTCTTTTGTTTCTTGAGATCTCCGATTTATTTGAGAATCCTTTCATTGGTCTTATCCTGTTGCTGTATATGATCCTTCATCTGCAAAATCAAAGTAAACATGTCACTAGTAGTGGGAGTGTAAGAAGCAGAAGAAGTTGGAGGTTTTGAGAAAATGGGAGTTGGTTTCTTCGCAGCATTCTCAGCATTCTTCTGGGATCCAGAAGGTGGTGGAGGCAAAGGGGGAACGCCTTGTGAAGAAGTGAATGAGGGCATCAAATTTGAAGCATTCTTCGCTGAGGAAGCCATTTGCTTGGTTGTAGTGAACTGAAATGAGCACAGAAATACGAATTTTTCTAAGAGTGAAGCACCAATTGCCCCACGGTGGGCGCCAAACTGTTTTGGTCAAAAAATCTGATGAGGATAATGCAACCAAACTCTCTGTTACAGGGTATGATGCTTAAAATGTAGAACAATGACAAGGATCACTTCAACGTAAATTGCACAAATGACACAAGGGTTTATATGGGGAAAAAGCCCTTGATCAAGAGTTGATCTCCGGCACAAAAAACCCCGGGTGATGGAAACTACCGATCACCAAGCTCAAATAAATCAATAAATGTTTACAACTTCGGATAGTAACGAGCTAGGTACAAGGATCACTATCGTGAAATGTGTAAAAATGAGTGAAAACTAATAAGTGTTCGTCGGGAGCTTCGAGAGTGCGTTTGTATGAGAGTGTGTGTAGCTGAAAAATGGCTAAGTGTTCTAATTCTCGCTCGTTACCCCTTTAAAAATAGAAGTTAACTACAATAACTAACTATCCGACTTTCGTGCCAAGCTCCCACGTTCTCCACAACGTCCATTTCCGGTCAATCATGTGCGAAATACCCGTGGAATATTCCATAGTAACGTTGCCAAGACCAAGTCAAGCTTGTCACTCCTGCGAAGTAATACAAAACACAAACAAACAATCGTCAGTATGAGGATCCTTAAGGTGATCCATGATCCTGATCCTGAAGCTCTTCTGAGGATCACTATCTGTCACAGAAGAAAGGATCATTAATTAGGATAACAAGTAAGGATCACTAATTGTTAGAAAATCCTCCCCTAACACTACTTTCAAAAGAAATTTGGTAAGGATGATGCTCATGTGCTCACACAAGGTGAATCTTTTCAAATAAACAGCTTAACAGTTGAAACCTTTACAAGATTATCAACACCTTGCAAAACAAAAGCAGAGGTCCCTGAGCAGAATTTAGCAGCTACCACTGCTCCTCAAGTATCTGCTACTGAGCCCACTGCTCTAGGTGATCACAGCAGCAAAACAACTGTTGTGAAACCCACACCTAAAACCACCAGAAAGCCACGACAAAAGAAAACTCAAAATCCCCCCAAACCCAAATCAAAGGCAACTCTGGAGGATGAGATACCAGAGCAAATGCCTGTGATAGCACAAAAGTCACAAGAAACCACTGCTGCTACTTCCTCACAGCAGATGGTAGAAATATCTCAACCCATGGCTCAAACTCCTTCTGCTTCTTCTCAAAAAGAACAGGTTGTACACATAGGGACACCACAATATGATGCTCTATAATCACTCGAATCCATCATCCATAGCCCAATGCCCGGGGCAAATTCGCTTTCTACACCCAACCTCACCTCCACAATTACCCCACAAACAAAATTATTGTTGGATGCTCTTGATTTGAACCTGTTGGTACACTGAATGTCTGCTGACTACGTCTTAATCGAGTCTAACGTATAGATAGGTTGAATGAGTGCACAACAGGGATTGAATTAGGGTTTGATTAAGTTTTAGGAAGTAATTCCGTTTGAACATGGTTGTCCATTTGAACATGGCTGTCCGTTTGAACATGGCTGTGTCACCCTCAAACGGATCACCTACATCTATAAATAGGGTTGTGCTAGTTTCATTTGAAACGGATCTGATTGTGTGTGAGCTGAGGTGCTGCCGGATTATTGTCAAGATTTGAATGTAATAGCTCTACAAATCAGTAATAGAAGAAGATTAAAAGGAACAAGCTGTTGTGACGTTGTTTACTTTGTTTCCGCCTCTGTAAATGACGATGAATTGCCTTTACTAACTGTTTAGGGTCACGGAACCGATCCAACAAGTGGTATCAGAGCTCAGGACGAGGAGTTCATACCATTGCAGCTTGATTTTATCAGATTTCCCGAATTTTCTCACTTCTACCTTTCTTTTCTGATTTGAACTAGTTGTCACGGTTAAAATGGTCTAAAACTCTCACATATCAAACGTAATACTGTGTTAACTAATCCTTTAAAGTTTGAGACCCAAATTCGACTTAAAACTGATCTAAAACACCTATTCTGTTTGAAATTGTTCGTAAAATGCTGACATCATCCGTTTGAACGAAGCCTGTTTCGTTTGAAAATTGACACTTCGTTTGAAATTGGTGATATTTCCATTTGAACATCACAGTTCCGTTTGAAAGTGATCCGTTTGAAAGTGTGGTCCGTTTGAAAGTGGTCCGTTTGAAAGTGTCTAAGTAGTTCAAGTTTGAGTGTGGATCATTTTTGTTATTCCGTTTGAAAGTGGTTATCAATTCACGAAATAAAGACGCATCCAATTGAAATACAATTTGTCTTGTGCTTTGACTGAATTGTCGGCCTTATCAATCAATATTCAGATTAATTATATCGGCCCAATCAAAGAGTTTTTGAAAGTTAAAGTTGTCGGCCATTATTAGATTAAAAAAGGGATTAATTGATTGCATGTGTACAGTTTATAGGTTCAATAGAGTTAAGCATCCAATAAGTTTGTCGGCCACGAATTATTTGAGTTGTGATAGTAGTTGTTGGTGATTTGATTCAAAGTGAGGCCCAATCAAATTCATGTACTGATCTAAAGTCCATTACATATTTGCGGCCTAATCAAAGACAACTTCATGTACTGATCTAAAGTCCATTACATATTTGCGGCCTAATCAAAGACAACTTAAAATTGTGGGCTGCGTGCAATGTATTAAAAAGAAGTTATTGTCGGTTCACTTGTAATAATTGGCCCAATCATAGTCGGTTATCACTTATTGATTGTCGGATTAGTGGATTATTCACGGTAACAGTCAATTATAATTCGTAGTCCAAACAAGAGTATAGGCCCAAGTAATTTTTGATTGAAGGGCCATGTGAACAGATAATATTGATAAGTCCATTCTTTTAGTGATTTCACCCGAACAACATCGGAACGAGTTCACAAATCTTCGACACGAGTCTTAGATTGATTTCATCAACATATACTTTTACGAACTCGGTTTGTTTAAACTGATTGTTTGTTTGTTTTGTTCCAGGTGATTGAAGATATTCGAATTGTGAATTTAAAAAAAAAAAACTGTTTGAAGATGTCGAGCAGGAGTGAAGAAGTTTTTGATCATGATAAATGGTGGAGAAGAGATTATGCGAGATGGGAAATTGAAAAATTCAGAGAACCATTCAAAGAAGCCCAGAGAGCCAAAAGATGGAATGATGATTTGGAATGTTACATTGATCCACAGGGTAATCCAGTTGTTGACCCATTAAAGGTGGATTTTGAAGCTGTAACAAATTTGCTTCCAAGTCAGGCTACTTTCAACACAAGAAGGTTATCTGAAAAAGAATATTGGCCAGATTTGGTGAACAAGATCAAAGAAGTTTGCGAAGCGAGTCTACCAAAGGTGGTAGAAATGAAGAAGAGAAAAGAAGAAGAGTTGAAAAAGATGGTAGAGGAAGCGAAGATTACTGCAAAGCTTGATGCTGAGAAAGAGCAGAAGATTGAAGAAGAACAGAAAGAAGAAAAAGAAAAGAACAAAGAGGAAGATCAGACAAAAGAACTGGTGCTAAAAGAGATAGAGGTAAATGAATCTTCTGATCTATCGAGTGTTGAGATTGTTGATAAAAATGAGAACAAATGCAGGAATTGCATAGAAATGTGCAAAGCCTGTATTGAAAAAGATGAAACAATCAAAACAAAAGACATTGAAACAAGCAAACTTGAAAATATTTTCAAAATAAAATGTAAAGAAATGATTGAAAAAGAAGAAATTTTGAAACTAAAAGTTGAAAAATTGACACAGAAGTGTCAAGATCTTGAAAAAGAAAATAATGTGTATAAACAAATGTGTACAGCAAAATGTGTTGGTTGTGTTGAAAAAGAAAATAAGTTTCAAGATTTTCAAAAAGAGTATGATGTTTTAAAGTGGTCGAGTCAGAGAGTACAAGAGGCTTATGATACTTTGAAGAGCCAAGTCAAATGTTTTGACCAAATATTGTCTGAAACTTTAGTCACTAAAGAAATGTATGAGAGACAGTTTAAAGGAAAGCAACTTGAATTAAACAAGTGTGTTGATGAAATTGCTAATCTCAAACAAATTCTGGCTGAAAAAGAAAAGATTGTTACCAAACTTCAAAGTTATCATAACTCTTCGTACATTCTCGAACGCATTTTCAACATCACACCGGATGACAAAGATACTGACAAGTGTAAAAAAGGTATTGGTTCAGAATTTCATCAGGTACCACCACCATTGAGAAACAATTATACTTTTTATGATGAGGAAAAGGTGGCAAAAGGTCTGAATATTGTTGACCAATTACCTGAAAGTATCGATGTAACTTACTCCAAATCTGATGAAACTAATGATTCAGAGGTGGTAAGTAAGGTTGTTGAAAGCGTTCTGAAAGATGAGTCAAACAAAGGTAAGTCTGAATCACATGATGAAAATGAGGAAAATTTTCATGATGGCTATCTTAAACAGACAAAATGTGAGAAAAATTTGAATGATGATTCAAAAGGATTGGTTTACACCATGATTGGATCAGACAAATTATTCTTGGATGTTGTGTTCCCAATTCAGAATGTGATCTCAGAAAAGGTTGATAAAGTTTTCAAAATGGTTGAAATTGAGAAATCAGAAATTTCAAAGTTTGCTAGTAAAGCTCATAAAACTTTTTATAACAACCCTGGTTTTAAAAAGAAAAACATGAAGGCTGGGTTGGGTTATAAGAAGAAACAAGGTTGGAAAAGAAATGAAACTTCAAATTTTCAGGAAAAAATGAGTTTTGTTCAAGGAAAAAGTTTTGAAGAAGAGGAAAAACTCAAATTTAGACAACAGTATAATGAAGAGTTTTGTGCTCAAAAGAAAAAGCAACAACCACCGGTTAAAGATGTTTCAAAAAGAACATGTTTTAAGTGTGATCAATTAGGACATCTTGCACGAAAGTGTCCGAATCTGAAACCTGTGGATGTTGACATAAAGAAGCTTGAAAATGTTGAGAAACAAAAATCTGAGGGTGTGAAACAAAGGTCAGGCAGATTTGATTCAAAACAAACTTGGAGGTACAACACAAACAAGTTTGCTTCAAATTAAATTTGGAAACCAAAACAGACTAGGTCTGATTCAAGGCAAACACAGATTTTTCACAGACCCAGATTTAGAACAACGCAAAGTTGGCAAAAATCCATTGATATGACAAAACCCAAAGAGTTTTGGAAACCAAAAGTTGTTCAAAAACTAAATGTTCAAAAAGAATCACACTTTTACAAAAGAGGAACTCCGAAAGGTAAAAAATGGAGTGCTAAGAAACAAGTAATTTTGGTAAAAGATGAAAAAGTTGAAAAAGTTTTTGATGAGAAAGATTTTCCGAAGCTACATGATGAATATTGTGTTGAAATGCCTAAGGTCCAACAGACCTGGGCTAAATTGTTCAAGTAATTGAATGCTTTGAATGTGCAGGTGCTCAACAAAACCGAAGATTGTGAGAATGAAAGTTGGGGCAGCCTGGCACAGGAAGAGGTTGCTGAACCCTGGTTTGGTTGAACAGGGAGTTTATTGTTTTCTGTACATAAAAAAATGTTGATTGAATACGCCGAAACCCTCACGGCTGAACAAACATGATTATTTTCACAAGATTGAAGAAACGGTTTTCAAACTGTAAAAAATCAATGTGTTGTAAATCATGGGGGTATGTTATTTTTTGCAAATCAGTGCACGAGAAGCAGAAAATGGATGGCGAGACAAAGCTATCAGCATCAGTTTGTCAAATTTTCTTTTAATGGTTTTGCATTTTAGGGGGAGAAAAATTGTCAGAAAATTCAAAAACATTAGAAAATTTGAAAAAGACAAAAACATGATAAAATTCAAAAATTGAGTTTTTTTTGCGTAAAAAGAGGAAATGATAGTAAATCAGTAGACAGTTACAGTATGCTAAAGAATTGTAATGATTATATAGAGTTAAACGGTCTCACTGATGATATGCCGATAGGTTTTTATACATTTAGTAAACTTTTTCGGGATATAAACTTAAATTCAAACTTGCTTTTTTCGTGGGGAACACTACTTGGATATATAGGTAACCCCTGAAATCTCGTTTAAAGGACCCCTCTTTCTGAGATACTAGGTCTTTATGCTTAGTGATATCTGGGGTATTATCCCGGGACTTCTGATTTTGCGGAAGCAATGGCCTAGTCCCCGGAGAATACTTTCTGCATTGCTTGAAATATAGCACAGCCCTCAGCAAATTGATGAAACAATAAAATTGATAGTCATTGCTGTTGAAACAAAAGATCCTCTAAAGGGGACACACCGAAAAGACGAAGCTGTCATCTCTCTGCGTATACGGAAGTATCGACCTGAGCTCTCACGGCCCTCGCATCTAACCCCTTACAGATATCATCTAGGTATACTCACCTGTAAGACTGAATATTGGGATCTGGATACGGGAGTATATTCAAGAGGTGGGACACATGAATGAGTTTAAGTTCTTAAAACATCTAATTCGTATCCTGAATCAGTTGAACTTTGTGTGAAAATTTAAGTGGATCAGTATATCGACAATCTAAGTGAATTGTTTAATTCTTAATGTGTAACTAAGCTCAACGGTACTTGTGACTTGTTAAAAACTGATATGATCCTCTAATGCAAACTCAAACAAAAATAGTGTCTGTGAATATGTTTGTACATATTTCGTTATTGTTTTATATTTTCAGAAAATACAAAAAGATTTTTGATTCTGCTTTATTTTCGACAACTGATGTCTGAGATGCTGAGTTTCAAAATCTAAGTAAGCTGATTGTGTTTCTGAAAATAAAACAAGTTCGTTAATTTGAAACTTGAAACCTTTTATAAAAAAAATCAAAAACAGTTTGTGATATCTCCAAGGTCATTAGTTTGGACTTGGATGATTAACTATGAGGGATTTTGGATACTTAACATTGCCAAATCTGTAAAGATTGTTGATAGGAAGAGTGTTTTAGAAAATTGAATTGCCAGGTTACTGTTACTGGAAGTTTAAAATGTTGTTACTTATGAATGTATGAGTGATTGCAGGTAAGAGTCCAGACTACGATCCCAGAAGCTGAGTCTAAGGGGGAGTCTGAAGATGAGCTCAAAGCAAGGGGAAGCTTGTAAACCGAAAAGCAAGGTGACGTTCCCTAAAGCAAGGAAGCTTGATGAAAGGGGGAGCCTGAAGAAAGAGAGAGCCAGAGATAGATCTTGGTACAACATTCGAAGATAGAAGCTGATCAAAGAAGATAAAGATTGATAGGATGATTGCATTATTAGACAAATTGGAAAGAGACAAAGACTAAAGACTCGAAGCCGAAGACTTCGTCAACATCCAAGGGGGAGTCTGTTGGTACACTGAATGTCTGCTGACTACGTCTTAATCGAGTCTTATGTCTAGATAGGTTGAATGAGTGAACAACAGGGATTGAATTAGGGTTTGATTAAGTTTTAGGAAGTAATTCCGTTTGAACATGGCTGTCCGTTTGAACATGGTTGTCCGTTTGAACATGGTTGTGTCACCCTCAAACAGATCACCTACATCTATAAATAGGGTTGTGCTAGTTTCATTTGAAACGAATCTGATTGTGTGTGAGCTGAGGTGCTGCCGGATTCTTGTCAAGATTTGAATGTAATAGCTCTACAAATCAGTAATAGAAGAAGATTAAAAGGAACAAGCTGTTGTGACGTTGTTTACTTTGTTTTTGCCTCTGTAAATGACGATGAATTGCCTTTACTGACTGTTTAGGGTCACGGAACTGATCCAACAGAACCAGACACAAACCAGTCCTTCTCAATCACCTATTCATGAGAATATGCCTCAACAAATGACTTGGTCTAATGTATCACTCATTGCTAACCCACCAACAAGACCTGAGGAGGTTACACCCCTTGAGTTACAAGTAACTCTTGGTGGTAGTTCAAGTGAAGCAACCACTACAAGTGCTGAACCCACTGGTTTGCATTTGGACAGTGGTTTCATCAATCAGACTTCCTTGAAGGCAATTTCTTCTATGGGAACATTTGTGTATCCGGTTTTTACTGGTTCATTAAAAAGTGTTTCTCAATTTGAAGAAAGAGGTCCCCAGTACCAAGACAAAGGGGCATCAGTGGATGATTTTTGGGATACATTTCCTGAGTCAACCACTGTTACAACCACTGTTAGTGGGAAATCAGATGATCCCATTAGGTTGGGTGATGGTTTAATGTACCAAGAATTAACGGCCAGAGTTGACAAACTGGATACCTCTGTTGCAGAAATTAAAGATATGCTACAACAGTTGTTGAAAGTTCAAAAGGTACCAACCAGTGCTGCTCCAGCTCAAGCACCTGCACCACCACATGCACCAGCTACAAATGAGCTCTGGAACTTGTTTCAACCTATGCTCATCCAACAAAAAGAACTTGCTGATCAGCAGCATGAGATACATGTTCAAAAGCTGAGAAACATGCTGGAAGCTAGGTTTATGGATACCCAAGCTGATATCAAGGCTATAAAGGCCCATTTATTAAATACCACTGGCACTGCTCCTCCCACTATCATCTTTGTGGATAAACCACCACCAGCTGATGCCAAAAAGGGGGAGAAGTTGAAGCAGTTGAGAAAAAGGGGATATGAAGATGGCATCTACATTGCACCAGATAAATCAAGCATGCTTGCAGATATTCCCTTGCCAGATGGTAGTAAAAAGACTGATGTGACCACAAATGCACTTGCTGAAGCAAAAGCTAGTGTAAAAAGGGATAAAGAGGCTAAGGATAAATCCAGGTGAGAACAGGAGAAAAGAGCATTTATGGAGCTGAAAGAGCAAGGCATTTCTGAGCCAAAGGATGACAAAAATCCTGAGCCAAAAAGAAAGAATCCCACTAGAAAAGTGAGGGAACCCAAACACACACCATCCAGACCCACAAAGCAAACTCCTAAACCTACAAAAAACCTCACACATCAATCTTCCACCCAAACAGCTGTTGTAACACCGGCTGTATCAACAACTGTTGGTACTTCAGTGGTTTCATCAGTTGTTAAACCAAACATCACCAATTCAACACACACCACTTCAACACACACGACAACCACTGCCTTACCACTACCACCAAAGATCACCTCACCACCAAAAACATCATCATCACCACCTTCACCTCCGGCTAAAAAGCAGAAGACAACAGATGTTAAAACATCTGTTGTAATGGAAACAGTGGTTGAAACACCAGTTGTTTCAACAACTGTTAGTCAGCCACCTTCCACCAATCAAATCACCACTTCACAACCATCCAACACACCACCAGCCTCTCCTAAACTAAAAAGGAGAAGGATAATTTTACCTGATGATGATTCTCCATCACCACCACCAACATCTTCACAATCTCTTTCACTTGTCAATATTCCAAACCCTGTTCCTCTTTCTTCAGCCCAAGTTCAACAACCAATCACTACCATCACTCCTGCAGGATTCCAATATCCTCTAGAACTTATAGCATTCAGAGAAGAGATCAAATCCTTCTACTTTGAAGATGATCCTGCTAAAAGGAACTTGCCATCAGTTGAGGGATATCCTAGGCCTAACAACATTGAAGAATATCTGAAAGTTAAGGCTCAACAAGAAGAGGATATATCCAAAAGAAACTCACAAGGAAAATCTGACAAAGAAATTCAAAGGCATTATCAATTTCTGCTCACACAAGTCAGATCTTTAGAGCAGTTTGCAAAGAATGTATGTCAACAAATTTCAGAAAGAGCAGATGAATCCTTGAGAAAAGACTACCTTGACAACATCATGGCTTATAAGAAATACAAGGGAGAAAAATACATGTATAAAGAATGGACCATTCCTGAGCTTGAAAGTGAAGCAGTCAGGATTCAAGACATGATCAAAAACAAGGTTAGACATACTCCTCCTGATTGGGCAAAGTACAAGAAGAATGTACCTGATAAGGTACTGGAGCTAAAGAGAATGAAAGAGGAATTGATCACTGCTGATTATGGGTCTAGAAACCAAGTGATGAGGTGGAAAGAAGACAAAGTCAGGACCACCTACAAAAGGTTGGAGGAACTAAGGAAGAAAGATCCAAAGGTTCCACAAAAACCTGACTATCCTGAAGCAGAGGTTTCAAAAAGACCACCAAAGCTGCAAATTGTCACACCCCGATTTCCACGTGTCACCGGTGGGGGAGTATCGTGACGTGGTTGGCAACGTAATAGTCAAACAACACAATATTTAATATGCACAGCGGAAGCAAATTTAAAAGATGTAATACAACCGAATAAATTATTGTAATATCAAGTATCACAACGTTCGGATGTTTATCCACAGAACGGATCGAAATAAAATATGAAACAATAGTTCAACAGACTTCAGGCATCTTAAGCTTGCGAGACTTCTAATGATGCTAAGGAGAAATCCCAGCCAATTTCGCTTAGTACCTGCATTTAATCTTTTTGGGAAAATACGTCAGTTTACACTGGTAAATACAATCAACTGACTCATTTTGAAAAATGATTTAAAATTGGTTTGGATGCACATGGCATAAAGATTTTATTTAACTTGGGAGAATTATTTTAAATATATAATCTTGTGAACGAATTACATGTTACTTGTGCGTTCAGTCGCCCGGATCTTGTCCGGGTTAAAGATCAATAGACACACCACATCATAGAGTTATACACTGACAGGTGTACGCCTACACCCCGTGCTCAGGTCATGGCCATCTCGTAAGATGATGCCGAGGATATCCGGGACATGGTCATTAACCCCCCAAAGGCATTAAGTAAACAAGACTGTTTAAACGAGCCGATCAAATTATTCAACTACCCACTCAACTGTGGAGATTTGATGCTCGATCAAGCGGTATGCTATATACCGTAACCCAAGCCCGTATAGGGAAAATAAGTTAAAAGTATTTACCTGAGCAATGTATAAATCACAATAAGCAAATGCACATAGCTTTTACTGGTACTCCTAATCTGGAATGAAGGTTTAATAACATATTAGAATCCTAACGGGTCTTTAATTAAGCTTAAGCTTAGACCGGCTAGTTTCAAAGATACGGTTCGTACGCATGATTAAGCGAAGACCGGATAGAATGTGATTTAGACCCGACAAGTTTGAAGACTTGTTTAATATGGGTTTATTATTCACATTCTGGATTTTGAGATAAAACCGTTATGGTTTGACCCGTTTCGGCTAATTTATGTAAACTTGTTACATAAACCGAACCGTACGTGTAATATGCATGACGGGTATTCATGAGAGCTATATACAGGTTTCCTAAGTTAATTATGCCCCAAATATGTTGTGACATCAGTAAGATGTCTTTCATTATGCCCGAAACGTATTTAAACACAAACTAGGCCCCGTAGGGGTAGTTTGGTCATTTAAAAGGTTATAAAAGGGTTTAAGTGTTTAACTGAGTTACAGGTCTGATGTAATCAACAACCACCCTCAATTTGTCAAGTTATAACAGTAGGTTAAAGTATATATGTGAAATTTATCTATTATAACCAAACTATGCCTCGTAAGGGTATTTTGGTAATTTCACATAAGCCGAAAAGCTCAAAACTGAAGTCTGAGTTAATCAAACTTTGCTTACTGTTAAAACATTATAATTTGCCTCAAATATCAGTAGGTATCAACCCTTGTATGTTTAAAATACTTCTAGTACATAATATGCGTTAAAAACGCTTAAAAAGGTGATTAAAGGCCATTTCTGGGTTTGATACTTAAATATGATATTTTTATATTTCCAGAAGGCTTAAAATAATTTATTTATCATATGTGATTAGTAGCAAAAGGTTTGGAGTCGTTTAGATATGTAAAACTCATTTTATGGTCCGTAGGGCAAAACCGACAATTACCGGATTAAGCCTACGACTACTAGTTATACTCAGCCTAAAATTAATTAAAAATCTTCAAAAATCCCAAAATAATATATTACATCAGTGGGTATTAAGTTTGATACCAAAAAGTAGGCTTAACTAGGCTATACGCTAATTTCGCCGTTTTATTAACATAAAGCGTTCATTTTACGCTAACGAGCATAACTCTTAATCTACACCTCAAACTGATGTCAAACTTTGCATACAAGTTTATATATCAGTAATTAAAGTTTCTACTCTTTTACATTTCCAAAAATCACGTTTTAAGATAATAAGGGCATAATGGTCAACATATGAGCAATTAACGGAAACGCGCAAACGAATGGGTCAATCAATGAACCAACCACAGAGGGTTGTGCTAACATGTAGCCTGGTCCTAAAGAAGCTCTAAGACATTTTCAAATCATACTAAAGTGGGTCAGAACTGAAAGTCAAAGCGAAAGTCAAACTATGCGACTTTCGGTTCCGAACCGGGTCTCTACAGTAAATTGTCGGGTTGAACATGTTTAGACATGTTCTTACACTAATTACCAAGTTCTATTCATGATCAAACAAGTTGTATATGATCTACATTGCTAATTATGCACAAATTGTGATTTACACATTCTGTTGACTTTTTAAATACAAGTTTGACCCGACATTTGACCTAGTTAGAGTGGGAATCAGGGGGAACCCTTTTGAGGTTTTATTACCCACATAATTACCAACTTATAACTACTTTCACTTCGACTAATCACTGGACCATTAGTGATTAATCTTAAAGTCAACCGTTAATTACGACGGTTTGACTTTTAAGCTAAAACTTAATTAAGAAAGGATTAGAACACTTACTGAAGTCCTAAGCTTGATTAGGAAGGACTTGGGTCTGCTTTGAAGCTCCAGAAGGCTCCTCAATTGCAGAATGAATGGTATGATCAATTGTTGCAACTCATGGCCTTATATAGTGAATTCAATCACCATAAATCTTTGACACACAAGTCTACCAACTGACCACAACCTTCCAACATGTGTCCCTAGTGTCTAGGGGTCGTTTCGGGGCCAAGGGAAATGAGAAAAATCGTTTATGGGTCGTTTCCAAGGCTGAACAACCAATTAACACATTTTTCTGGTTCTGGGCGCCTGACGCGGCCCGCCTCCCGTTTTAACATATCCAACGCGGGCCGCCTGGGCCTGTAAATCAGAATTTTTCATTTTTGTTGTTTTGCAGCTTGTCTCTTGGCTTCACGAAAGGGCAACCAAGGTTATTTCTTGCATTTTGACCCCCTTATATTTACCCACAAGGGCTTTAGGACTTATACCCACTTTGCCAAGTCCCTGGACACTTCTGGTTAACCCGAAAAGTCTTAACTTTCAATGTTTACGCTTTAACCCCTCGCACACGAATTTGATCATAACTTTCTCATACGATAACGAAACTTTATGAAATTTATATCGCGCATTCTAGTGAGCATAATTAACAGTTACAAAGCTTCGGGTTTGTCAAAAGGTCACTCAGAGGTATATCTTTAAACATGTTGACACATTTAACCCCTGTAGTTTGTAATCTCTCACTTTTAGCCTCGTATGATCCATGATTTATTCGTTTGATGTTGTAAACATCATGTAGGGTTATTATGAAGTATTTTTATTCACTGTTGACATTTAGAACCCATAAAATCACATACTTTCCATGTTTGTCAACTTTAGTCCTTTTATAACATTCTTTCACACGTTCAAGCTTTATGACACGTGTCAACACATTATAGGACGTGAAATTTTCGAGGTGTTACACAAATCAGGAAAGCCACTGCTCCACCTGGTGCCATTCTTTATCAAAGAAGAAGGCAAAAACAGATGGATGCAGAAACACCAGAGGATCAAGCAGCTGGTGATGAAATTTTAAAAATGGTTCTCAAACAAATGATGACTAATATTCCTGAGCTTGCTAAAGATCAAAGCACTGCTCAGTCAGTCAGTCATCACCAGGCCACCATCTCCCAACACCTCATCCAATAAAAATCTCCCAAGAAACCCACCAGACTCAAAAGTACTAAAATGGAAAACTGGTAAACAGACCCATGTACTGACGGTGATCAAGCCTAGTGGAGAAGTGAAGAAAATATCAAGGGAACAAACACTAGGCCTAAGTGTTGAAGATCTGCAGGTTCTCCTTGATCTTCCATTGTGCAGGGATGAAGATGATACAGATGCCCTAGACTTTGAGTTACAACTTAAAGGTCAGATAATGGAGCTGCTGATGAGGCAATAAAGATCTACAATAATGAAGGGTTTTGGCATCATCTGTTCAAGGGGGAGATTGTTGGGATTGAGCCATATTTGAGGAACAGTTGATTAGAGCCAAAACCGGATCAGAGCAGTGGATCCAAAATAAGCAGATGTTATGTTTTCATTCTCTCCCCTTGAAAGTGGTTTCAACATCTGATGACCTCCAATCCACTGATCCTTTACAACTGTTGACCTACAACTGCTGATTAAGTCAAATACTGATGAAGACTAAAGCTCTGTTGGTCAATCTACTGCTATGGGTCAAGCACTGCTGAGTATATCAAGTACTGCTGGAGTCATAACAGTGGAAGGATATAGCAGTAGTTTAGTCTTTCTTATGTAATGTATTGTAATCAGTAGTTAGCATAGCAGTGTTTGTATAGATCAGTTGTTTAGAGTTTGTTAGGAGGTTAGATGTCACTTTCATGGTGACGTCAGAAAAGATGCCACAGTGGTTTGTCCGTGCCTATAAACAGAACAGTACCCTGTACTATTCTATTAGCTCTTCACCACTTTTCTCCTGTACGAACAAACACTGTGAGTTCAGGCTGAGGGGGAGTTTGTTACATGCATGCATTGTAATCGTTGTTGAAATAAATTCAATCATTCGGTTCTATGTTGAAAATATGTGTTAAAAGCAATTCTCCTGTTTGATTGTGTGCAAAGTTTAATTCCATTTATATTTCGCTGCATTACTTGTGCATTGTTCATCTTAATTCTAAACGTAAAACACAATCAATCCAAACTCAGATCCTAACAGTAATCTAGAGGTAGCATAGGTTAAGATTTTAAGGTGGATATGTGAGCACACAAGGTTAGATCATAAACAAAATGATATTTTTTCGGGAAAGATTAGAGGTGGCTAGTATACCAGAAAAGATATGATAGGGGAGATGAATATGGTTTAGACATGTATAGAGGAAACAAATAACGATGTCGGTCATATTAGTGGAAACCCTCACTATTGATGGGAAGATGGGGAGACACAGACCTAAATTGAGTTGGGATGGGCGAATTAGGCATGATTTTCTAGACTCACATCTCTTCGGCCTTGTGGCAACTGGTTTGAATTTTGTATAGAAAACATTTTTTGAAATTCTGATTGAGATATTATATCACATTTAATTTAACACATCATCAAAATGTTAAATTCACAAAATTATTTCACCTTTATACGTGTTCCCTAGGGAAGGCAACGAAACCCGGACCCAATGAGAAAACTCGATACCCAAAACATATGGGATGGGTATGTCGTCGGGTATGAGATTTATTTTGAAATTTTTTGGATAGGCATGGGATTTAATGTTATACCCATTTACCCGCCCATATTACCCGATTATATATGCCCATTTACCCACCTCGATTACCCGATTACATATACCCATTTACCCATTAACATACTCGGTATAAACATGTATTTATTATTAATGTATTATATATTTAGTCTCAAATCCCAAAAAATCACCTCACATTGACATATATTTACTCACCCCCTAAGGGGGTGTTTGTTTTTTGTGAAGACCTCTTCAGGACTTCTTATGTCTGCCCCACGCAGACCACGCGCAGACTTTTGAGTCTGCAGTGTGTTTGTTTTCTCGAAGACATTTCATTAAAAAAGGTCTGCGAGACCTCTTCTTGGTGCAGACCTGGGTCTATGTCTTCTAACCTCTTCTCCCCTCTTTCATTTTGCCAGATACCAAAAACAAAACAAAACAGAACTCTCCTTCCTTCTTTCCTTCGTGCTCTGTTGCGGTTGTAGGGCTTCTCCGTCACCGTCGCCATCCGCCGTATTACACCATCATCATCGGAGGTAACTGATTATACTTTGATCCTCTTAATCTTTACTTTTCCTTTGAAGCCCTAATCAATTAAATTACATTGATTGATGATCTGCTGAGCAGAATGTTTGTGTACGTACATCACTTGGAGAGGTCTAGGGTTTTGATGCATATGTGAACAAGGAGGTAACTTTATACTTGATCGTGTTATTCATTCTTTACATAATGATCTACATATATTGTTTTTGTGTTTCTATTCATCATAGTCTTCTTATCATTGCATTTTTGTTCATTCATTCTTATATAGGTTCAGAGAAAGCAATTCATCCTTTTTACGTAACGATCAAGAAAATTATTTTATAATATACATTTTGTTAAAGAATATACAAGAATTATGATTACAATATGTTAATTGTTAAAGAATTCTTATTATTTCAAGAAATCTGATTATAATATGTTAAATATGATTATACTACGTTAATTGTTAAAGAATTATGATTATAATATATTAATTATGTTAATTCTGATTTTGCTTATAATTATGTTGATTTCTTTTGTTTGCAGAAGTTAAAAAACAAACAGTCTTCTTCTTGCAGACTGCAGAGGTTTGGTCCACCTATTCTGCTACAGACGTCTGCAGATATGGTCCGCAGACTGCAGACGTTTTACCTCTGAAAAAATAAACAGCACCTAAGTGTGGGGTTCATCTGCAAAGTCCATTTTTCCTACAAAGTGTACAAATCCATAAAACACCACACTTTCAGCCATAAAACACACTCAAACCCCACTTATAACAGAGTGAAGGCACTAAAACACAATATCCAAACCCTAACAGTCCATAAAAACTTCAAACACACCATCGTAGAACTATGAATATAAAACACAGCATCATAATCAACATAAAACACACTAATGTTAGTCATTCGCTAATCAAAGCCTTATCATCTGAAACACAACACAAAACCCACAAGTATGGCGTTTTAGTAATCTTCACTTTTTTATTCGTGGGTTTTGGGTGTGTTTTATGGTTGACATTATAGTGTTTTATGACTTTTTACACTTTGTAGCCAACTCTCACCCTACCCCCTAATATATACATATAGAATATACGTATATTGGTAAGAAAGTTGCAACATCAGTAAAGCTAACTACAAGACAATAACCAAAACAAGAAGTTAATCCTTTTTTCCCTCCTCTCCTAGTGCTTAATCTTCTGGCTTGCATTTGTGTCTTTAGTTTGGGTGTAGACTATGTTGTTCTTTATGTTGGATGTAATGTAACTTCTGTTGTTTCCATCTCTATTAGCGTCATCCTAAGAGTTGGTGAGTGAGTGAATAAAATAGTTTTTCTTGATGTTCATACTAATTTTATCACATTCCGCCCTTTTGTATTGGTTTCGAACTCAACAAACATCGATTATGCTCATTGATACCCGAAACCCACGAGCATACCCGATACCCAACGGGTTTTGGGTCGGGTGTGGGACAAGTTTTTATAACCATGTATGGGGTTGGGACTAGCCATGCCCGTCCCATTGCCATCCCTATTGTTTCCCTTTGGATTCTGGTAGGCTGTAACAACCCTAAAAAGATACCACAACAATCTGTAATCAAAACCCCGAACACGTGCTGACGAAAACTGAAAACGAAAAGAGTTAAAAAATCACTGTCGCATGGCGCGACTGATGCGTGGTCGAATAACGGTGTTATAATGCGTTTAAGTTTATGTTTTACATAGCTTTTAGTTTTGAATAGTCTACTTTTGATTGGAATTGTGTTTTGCAGTTCTAACGGAGTTTAAGGAGCTATTCGGAAGCTATACGGAGCATCGTTGTTGGTGCATATTCAGTGACAACGGCTTAATAGTTTAAGTATGTAGTCTTTGGATATTTTGTAATGGGCTTAGCATATTGGTTAGAGATTTTATTATTGTAATGGGCTTGGAAAATGGCCTAGCCTAGTTAGAAGCCCAGTTCACAGACATGTGGTATATAAACATGTTTTGGGATTAGGGTTTTAGTGGTCTAACAGAATTGTAGAGGGAGAAAACTGAACAGAAAGGCTAGAGAGAGAGAGAGATTTCGTAGAGAGGGTTTGAGAGACAAGATCACAGAGAGAGGCTGTGAGGTTGTGTGAGGTATTGAATTGATTGTAAATTGCAAGTTGGATAATCAATAGAATACCAGTTTAATTGTAAATTATGTTTCTACTATTTTATGTAACAATCTGATCTAGAGGATTCTGCACTCTAGGTTAGATAGACAATTCTGTTAAGATCCGTAGGATTAAGGGACCTACAATTGGTATCAGAGCCTGGTTCTTGATTGGCTCGGTTCAGAATTGAGTGCTGCAGAAAAGGGTGGTTTTTTCGAAAATCTTGAAGCTGAAAAACTAGGGTTTTGAAATTTTTGGAAGTTTAATATAGTTCTGCGAATTTGTGGTTGTTTTGATCTTACTGCGTATTTAAATTTTGCTGTTTTTAGTGTTTTTGGTTGAAGGAAATTTGAAGATTTTGAATAAAAACTTGAAGATTTGTTCTTCGTGTTCTTCGTTCTATTCTTCAGTTTTTTCTTGAAAATTGCTGATTTTGGTTGGTTGATTTTGTAAGAAAGTGTTAAAAAGATTTGGAGAATTTGGATAAAATCTTTTCAAGTTTTGAAAAGATTGGATTTTCAGCTTTTTCCAGCGTATTTGCTGACTGACTTACTGAACAAGTTGCTCCGGTTTTGACATTTTCACAGTCTGGGCGTGTCTGACTGACTTACCAGCGTATTTAACAATTACGCCGTCAGGACCTGCGTTTTTTGACTAACTAGCGTATTTAAATCCAAAGGCGACTTTGGTAACTGTGATAATAGTCATCTGCGACATTACCACGGGGATCAACGAATTTGCAAGTCGTCGTAATACTGAACTGATCAGCCAGCAAATTTAATTCTCAACGTATTTAATCCTCAGCATAGTTGGAACTCAGCGTTTTTGACCTGCCAGCGTATTTAATCAGCAACTTTGCATGCCAGCGTAATTAATTTGGTTCAGGGTAGTTAACCACCTGCGTATTTGACTTGCCAGCGTAACTGTTGGAGTATTTAAAAAGGTGGAGTATTTAAAAAAGTGGAGTATTTAGCTACGCATTGAGTATTTAACGTTTTTGTGAATAAAAACGATCCGTAAACAATCTAAGAAAACTGTTTGCATGGTTAGACTCGGTTGATTTTTAAGACCAAAAAAGGCATGAAATTCCCGAAATAGGTTTTGGACATTATATATCATGGGATTTGTAATTTCGAGACGAGTCTATCAGTATAATTTAATAAAACAGTTTTCGGAAAAATTTTGAACGTTTTTAACAATACGGTTACAATAAAATCATAACAAGGACCAGTAGAGAAGTTAGATTTGGATTTTGATACAGGTTACCAAAATCCATTTAAACTTTTAAGCTGCGTGATGGATATAATGGATAATGTCAGTGAGACTGTTAAAAATTGGCCAAAGCTGATAAGCGTTAAACAATATGCTGTCTGGAAGGAGTTTGAAATGTTTGTTTAAAGTGAAGATACGAGAATGTGGAGCTATATGATTGATGGATACATTGCTCCTACATATGAAGTTGATGGGAGATTTAGGGTGACTCCGTATGAGAAGATGCAAGAATATGAGAAACGAATGTATGATGCTGAGAAGAAAGCTTTAGTAGCAATAAAGATATCCTTGCCATTTGGAATAAAACACACATTTAATAGGTATGGGTCTTCTAGAGAGCCGTGGGAAGCTTTAGAAAAACGTTATCAGATTTCTTGAAAACAGAGTACATGTGATCAAGCTTGTGTAGCTGAGATTGCAGCTGTGAAGATTGGAGAAACAGCTGTTGAGTTAGACGAAAAGAAGGAAGCTGATGAGGAGAATGTTGAGAAGAAGGATGCAGAAGTTTCAAAGTCGTTGAATGGTGTGCATGAACTTACAACAGAGGTGAAGGTAAAATCAGAATCTGTAAGTCATACATGTCATAATTGCACTGAACTATAAGGTAAAGGTAACAGACTATCAGAGCAAAACAAAATTCTGTTAGCTTATTTAGAAAAATTAAAAGAGTCAAATGTTCTTTTGATTAACAGAGAGTCAAATTGTTTAAATAAACAAATCAAATGAACAACAAATCACCAGTTTGACAAGCAAAGTCAATGAACTGTAGCAGATCATTGATTTGGCTCGTGAAATTGTGAAGGAAAAAACTAATGAATTTTCTGAAAAGTGCGGGGAATTGGCCATTGCACAAGACCAAATTGTTGAACTTAATGGAAAGTTAGACAAATTTGGAAATTCTTCATTAGTTAGGACTCAAATTCAAAAAGAGCTGAAAAAGAGTAATGATAAAATTGGAGTGGGGTTTAGTAAAGCTTCACCTTCTAAGGATCAAGACTACTCTTTTTTACCAAATGAAAATGAGCTAACTGATTTAGTAACTACTACACCAGCTGTAGTGGATCCGATAACTGTGGACTTGCAGAATAGTTCAGTTTCTTTGAAAGAATATGTTGGGTCTAACAATACACCTCATAAATTGGATGAGGATACTGAAGACGAAAAGATTAAAACATTTAAAAAGAGATTTAACAAAAAGAGAATTTATAAGAAAAAATCTTATTTTAAATGTCACAACAAAGGACATGTGGCGGGTTGTTGTCCTTTGAAGAAAGGTAAGCAAAAAGTTGATGAGGTTCAGGATGGGAATCAGGTTGGTTCAAATAATAATGCAAAACCAAGGTGTCATACAAATCAACCAAGAGTTCAACCTAAGACTTCACCATCAGGATTATTTGATAGGCCACGAAGCAATTCTATAAAAAAACAAGTCATTTTAATGGTAAATCAAATCAGCCTCAAAATAGAAATTTTGGATATCAAAATCGATACCAGACTTCTGGTAATCGAAATTTTCAAAGAAGAAACAAACATAGGGGTTTTAGTAACTCAAATGTTCAAAAACATCCAAAAATTTTTTTTTTTTCAAAATTCATGGTATGATAATGGGAGAAGAAGAGTTCAAAAGAGTAATTTTCAAAGGTTGGAAACTCCGAGAGTTTATTGGAATTCTCGTGACCAACGACCTTATGAAAATCAATCTTGAAAACAAGTTCAAATTAGTGATTAATATGGACAACCCAAGACTATCTGGGCTTGGGTTCTTCATTCTAACTAGTTGTTGAGTGTGTGGAGGATGACCAAGAAGGACTGTTGATGTGTTCAACAATAGTTGTTGATATGGTCTAAAATATACATATTTTTATATAAATATTCCTACACTTTGTGTAGTTTTATAGCCGTTTTTTTCTATTAATTAATGATTTTCGGGGAATCTACGTGCAAAAAGAAATTTATCTTAGAAAGACAATTAATTGAGTTATTATTATGTTTAATGTCATTTAAAGATAACTAAGTAATTTGTTTGTTTTGTTTAGAGTTTCATATGCGTATAAAAGAAACAAAGAAATAGATGGCATTTAATTTTGTTTAAACTCTTTAGTTATTAATTCAATTAACTAAATTAATTGTTTTCTATGAATTTACAGAAACAATTTCCTACATATACAAAAACCAAATGGGTGCCTGGCACTCTCCCGTTGGACCAACAAGATTATTGTTTTATATCCATTGTAAAATTATGTTTTTGTCCTCAGCTCAATATAAAATTACGTTTTTTGTCCCCATCTCAAAATTACGATATTGCCCTCAATTCAAAATTACGACTTTGTCTGGCACTCTCCCATTGGACCAAACAGTTTATTATTTTGTATCCATTCTAAAATGACGTTTTTGTCCCTCTTTAAAATTACGGTTTTGCCCTCAGCTCAAAATAAAATTACGCTTTTGTCCCCAGCTCAAAATTACGATTTTTCCCTCCATTCAAAATAAAATTGTGGTTTTGCCCTCAGCTCAGAATTATCTTTTCGCCCCCAGTTCAAAATAAAATTTTGTTTTTGCCCCCACTTAAAAATTACGATTTTGCCCTCTTTTCAAAAATATGATTTTCCCCGTTTAAAAATTGTGATTTCGCCCTCAATTCAAAATTACGTTTTTTCCACAGTTCAAAATAAAATTACGTTTTTGTCCCCAACTCAAAATTACGATTTTGCCCCCGGTTCAAAATAAAATTGTGCTTTTGCCTCAAGCTTAAAATTATGATTGTGCCCTTAGTTCAATTTTATATTACGTTGTTAGCCCAAGTTAAAAATTACGAATTTGCCCCTGTGAAAATTTACAATTTTGCCCATGTTCAAATTTACAGTACTGCCATTACTTTAGCTTTTTTCAAATTACGATTTTACCCCAGTCAAAAAATACAACTTTCCCTCAGTTAAAAATTACAATATTGTCATTGTTTTAGTTTTTTTTTTATCAAAACTATAAAAGTGTTTTGTTTTAATTGTTTTTCGTGTTAATGAGCTGACTAACACTCACTCATTATTCGGCCATCGCCCCGCAACGCGGGCGGAGCATCAACTAGTTCTCTATATGGGCTAATAAAATGGAGTGGTGGCTACATGGAATGTAGAATATATTAGAGTTAACTTGGAACATCATAGTAGGGCTGTAAACGAGCCGAGTCGAGCTAGACCCAGCTCGAGCTCGGCTTGAACTCGATTCGAGCTGGCTCGGCTCGAGCTCGAATTTCAAATCGAGCTGAGATTTGAGGCTCGAGCTCGGCTCGATTAGAATTCGAGCAAGCTCGGCTCAGCTCGAACTAACAAATAACCGCAAAATTTATTACTTAAAAAGCCCTTAAAAATGAATTTCTTCATAGCCTAAGGGCCATAATTGTCATTTAATTTAGGAAAAATTACAAGTTTTGTCCTTTATTTTTATAGTACTTTACAGGCGCTGTCTTTTTTTTCAAATGTTGACAGGCGGTGTCCTTTATAGAGAATTTTGTTGCAAGTTTTGTCCTTTGAGCCTAACCCAGTTAGATTTTTTTGTTAAATCTGATTACCCAAGGGTATTTTAGTCTTTTTACTTATTTAAAGGACAAAACTTGTAATTTATTCTTTAAAAAATATTTCAAAAAAATTATATACATATATATGTGTGTGTATAACAATGAACACATATATTTATCCCCAATCCCCCTCTCTCTCCCTCCACCAGTTCACCTACCACCACCACCATATGTTGCCACCACCACCAACACCGCCACCACAATGAACACAAATGAGATTTAGCAACTGTCACTGTTTTTGGATCTTTTTTCCTTCATAGCTTCAGTAATTTTTGGATCTTTTTTCTCTTCACTGTCACTGTTTCTGTTTGGTTCCGGATCCATTTCGCTTGAATTAACCCCTAAACCTTGTTGTTTCCTGAAACAAAAACATTTGCAAGTATTTCAGTGAACCAACACAAGATCTCCAATAGAACAATATAAGAATAAGGAGATAGACATTTGACTAAAAAAGTATGCAACAATCCGAATAAATATACAGAAAGAAACCCAAGAAACTAGAAATTATGTTATACTCTCAACTCGGATCAAAATAATCAGACGAATACCGAATGTTCAGGAATCTCATTATGTGCATTCTTCAAGACTCTGAACAAACAGCAAACAAACTATAACTCAACTCAAGTACTTTACAATGTACAGTTAATTAAGATCACTAAACCAAGAATAAGTGTATCGAAATTTGACTAACAAAAGGAGCCAATAACCTAAATATACAGTATATTTACTAGTATATACAGAAAGAAACCTAAGAAACTAGAAATTATGCTATAATCTCAACTCGAATCAAAATAATTAGAGCGGATACCAAAAATTTCAGGTATCTCAGAATGTGCTGAATGAAATCAAACACAAAGAATATCAGTCAATTGCACTTTTCAAGACCATGAACAAACAACAAATAATTGTGTTAAATCAGTTGTAGACAAATTCATACAAAATTAGACAAAATTAGACAAAATTATACAAAAAGAGCCTAAAAGAAACTAACAATTTCAGGTATCTCAGAATGTGCGAATCAGATAAAACACAAAGAATATTAACGAATTGCAAACTTCAAGAACATGAATTAAACAGCAAATAAACTTTAATTGAGCTCAAGAACCCTAATAAAACGTCATGCAGTGAAAGCAAGAACATAATTGGGGAAAAGTGAGATTGAAGTGAACTTAAACAACTCTGATACAAACGATTAAGATCTACTATTGTAAAACAACATTAATCGATCATATAAAAGAGGATTAAACATATAACGAATCGATGAGAAATTGAATCGAATTACAGATCCACGTAAAATTAGATAATCGAATCGATGATAATAAGACGAACACTGTAAACAGATGAGAAATTGTATAAGAGTTGAGAAGATGATCGAGGGGGATTGGGGATAAATATTTGTGTTCATTGTTATACACACATATATATGTATATAATTTTTTTTGAAATATTTTTTAAAGAATAAATTACAAGTTTTGTCCTTTAAATAAGTAAAAAGACTAAAATACCCTTGGGTAATCAGATTTAACAAAAAAATCTAACTGGGTTAGGCCCAAAGGACAAAACTTGCAACAAAATTCCCTATAAATGACACCGCCTGTCAACATTTGAAAAAAAGGACACCGCCTGTAAAGTACTATAAAGATAAAGGACAAAACTTGTAATTTTTCCTTTAATTTAACCATATGGCTAAATATGCAAGTATAAATAGTTAATTCACTTTCTCCATTGTCTTTACCTACTTTTATAGGGGAGATACTCCCTTACCTTTTGTTTTCTAAGCGATGTGGGACAAAAAATGAAGGATGTAAACCTTATCGAGCCAGCTCACGAGCCGAGCCAGGCCAAGCTCGAGCTCGGCTCGTTTACAAATCGAGCCGAGCCGAGCTGGCTCGTTTACAACCGAGCCAATTTCGAGCCGAGCTTTCTTCGAGCTTTTTTCGAGCAAGTTTCGAGCGAGTTGCGAGCCACGAGTTTTTTGAACACCCCTACATCAGAGATATAAGTGGACGTACAGGAGAAGGGTGGATCCCTATTATTTTCGAAAAGGCCATCTTTGCAAAACTGTTCACTGGGCCGCTAAAAATAGAACTTGCTCCACATCCATGCATTTTCACGATCATAGTGGGTTTTGTTTTTTTTTCTTTTGGGCTTTTGAAACAATTAGTGGATATTAAAAAAAAAATTAAAAACCCTAGTGGAGGGATATATATGGACGTGAAGAAGGCATAAGGAGGAGTCCTAATTTTTGTTCAACATCAGACGAACGAGGATTGGAACAAGGCAGAGAACGAAGACGTCAGAAAAAAGAAGAAGGCATTCAAGGACGAAGTGTTTCAAAAGAGATGAAAGCTTGTGATTGAAGAACGTGACTAAAGTTTAGAGCTTGTTCGGTTAGACTTTGTTTTTTTTTTGTTTTCAGATTATTTAGACTTGAATATTTGAACAATGTTTTCTGAACCCTTCTGCTTTGACTTTATTTATGCTTCGTTCTTGACCATGCTTGGCTAAATTTCTTTGTGCTACCTAGGCCATGGATAATTGTTAGTTTTATTTGTGGTTTCTTGGTTGGTTAATTAATGTTTTGGCTCAGTGTTATGGTAAAAGTGTTCTTGTCATGGTTCTAATGTGCATGCATATTTAATAATCAATGGTTTATATTTTCTACATTTTCTTGGTTAAAATTAATTGCGTATTAATTAAAACTAGGGTTAGGTGATTTCGTTAACTTTGTGTTTTCGACTAAATTTGTGGTTGCTAGACGTAGTAAATCATAGGAACAAATTAATAAACTATTTGGTAATTAAATATTCTACCATCTTTGAAACCGAGAGGAGATTAGATGTCGGGTTGTCTTAAACATTAGACGGGTTAGGTGTTAATTGCACGAGAGTGAATTACTCTAGGTTTTCTTGTGATTTTTAGCAAACCGTGTTAGAACCTGTTTAGAGTCACCACCCTGTACATCCCTTACACTTCCCGGATGTACCGTTTCTAGTGGGACCGAGAGGTAATCTAGATTTTGGGCACCATAACCTAGTTAGATAGACCGAGAGGTGATCTGACATTAACCGGTGAGTTTATACACTTTACTTGACCGTAGATTGCGACTCGTTTGGAGAATGATCTGCCAGCCAGTTTAGGTCTTGTTTAGTGAACTTTAAGATCCCGGTAGCCAAAACTTAGTTATTCCATTCCAAGAACCGTGAGTGAATTGACATGCATCTAGCCTAGGTAGCCACCTCTTCATCATCTGAATTCACCTAAATTCGTTCTTTGTTTGCTCTGCTTTAGTATTTGCTCTTTTATTTAATTTTAGTAGTTAATATAAATTCAAACACTCATTAAATATTATTAGACTAGGACTCGACAAAAGTTTAGCATCGAGAGTCGCACCATTGTGTCCACGGATTGATATTCGGTCTTATCGACTTGACTACATAACGACCGGTGCACTTGCCGATTGTGTGTAATTAAGCTAGTTTGACCATTTAATTTGGTGTTTTAAAAATATATTAAATATTTTACACATCAGTTGTTCCTGTAAGGCATCTGAGGTGAATAGTAGGTTAAAAGTGGTAACGAACTATTTACTTTAGTGATTGTTATGATTATTCTAAACTTCAAAATTGAAAAACTTATTGTCAGATTAAAGTGGGAGTCTGTTTGTGTTTAAATTTGTGTTTTTAAAACTTGCTCCATAAAAACAAAAATTTAGGGGATAAATTTCCCTAAGCCAAAAAGAGTTTACTTAGTGTGTGTGGTTAAGGGGAGTAAGTTATAAATTTTAAAAATCCAAAAACATTGAAAAATGAAAAACATTAAAAAAATAGAAAAAATAAAAAATGAATTATCACTGTGTGAAAAAAGAAGAAATGATAGTATATCAGCAAGTTAGACTGCCACACTGAAATTGAACTTAAATTGCTTAAGTGTGATAGCAGCTTCATCATATGATGTACCAGTAGGCAAGAAACATGAAATAATCAACTTACCATGGTGATATAAACATAACGAACTGTGTATGAGTGGGTAACACATCAATGGTGTATGGTTTAATGGCCTTAAATCTTGCGTTGATAGATTGCCAAAATATGAGGTTTTAGGTCTTTATACTGTTATTTCATCCGGGGATATCGGGGTTATCCTTCTACTGCATCCAGATATATGTTGACCTAGGCACAACCAATATATCTTAAAAGAGCTAAAAATGCCAAAAACCAAGAAATTGAAGAAGCTCTCCTAGAGAGTCATTCAAATGTGCAAAATACATAATTAAGAAATTCAAAGGTATCCCTTTTTATTGAGTTTTTATTTTCTGAATACAAGAACAGAGAGTATGACTCTATTTATATAGAATACAAAGGACAAAAGAAAAAAAGGAATCAACTATTATGGCTAAAATTAGGGAGAGGAAACATGGAATAAAATTGGGGAGAAGATTATGGAGAGAATGTCTCCATATAATTTCAAAAGCCAATACTCCCCCTCAAGCTGGAGCGTGAAGGTTGACAACGCCCAGCTTGTTGAGTAGAAAGCGAAGTTGTGAAGCTCCAAGTCCCTTCGTAAGAAGGTCAGCAAGTTGAAGTTTCGAGTCGATGGGCATAGGAGAAATTTCTTTGGATTCTACAAGTTCTCGAACAAAATAGTAGTCCATCTCAACATGTTTAGTACGTTCATGGAAGACCAGGTTGTTGGCAATGTGGCGAGCATCTTGGTTGTCGCAGAAAAGGGTAGTAGGCCCAAGTTGAGGAAGACCCAGTTCCTTCAAAAGCCATCGTAGCCAAATGATCTCGCGAATAGTGGTAGCCATGGCGCGATATTCAGCTTCAACCGAAGAGCGTGAGACAACCAACTGCTTTTTGGTTTTCCACGAAACTGGAGCACCTCCGAGCGGTAGCATATATCCAGTTTGAGAGCGTCTAGTGAGAGGACAACCGAGCCAATCCGAATCAGAGAATGCAACCAGATTAGTGCCACCTTCTTTTGGTAGGAGTATGCCTTGGCCTGGGGTCGCTTTGAGATATCGAAGGATCCTAAACACAGCATCCAGGTGGTTCTAACGAGGGTCCGATACAAACTGGCTAAGGGTGTTAACCGAGTAGGCTATATCTGGACGAGTGGCCTGAAGGTATAATAATCGGCCAATGAACCGCCGATAGTTACTAGCATCAACCTTAGATTCTTTGTCGTCCATAGTAAGCTTTAGATTTTGTTCAATTGGAAAGAAAGATGGCCGACATCCTCCCATACCACTATCTTCCAAGATGTCAAGAGTATACTTTCGTTGGCTCAAAATAAGACCGCGAGAGGTTTTTGCCACTTCAATGCCAAGGAAATACTTCAGTCCTCCTAGGTCTTTGATGGTAAACTTTTTATGCAAACATTGCTTGATTTCTTGTATCTTCTTGGAATTATTACCAACCATGATAATGTCATCAACGTAGATGAGTATAGCAATGAATGTTTCAGTGTTTTTGTAGAGGAAGAGAGAATGATCTGATTTGGATGAACAAAACCCGAGGCCGAGGCCGAGAAGAACCGTGGTAAATTTTTGATTCCAATTTCTTGACGCTTGTTTGAGACCATAAAGAGATTTTCGTAAACGACATACTCGATCCTCATTCTCTTTAGAAAAACCTTGCGGTATTTTCATGTACACCTCTTCTTCTAGATCGCCATGCAGAAAGGCATTGTTGACGTCAAGCTGGTGAATGAGCCAATTGTTTTTAGTGGCCACGGATAGTAATGTTCGAACATTCACTAACTTTGCTACCGGAGCGAACGTGTTATGGAAATCTTCTCCTTCAATTTGAGTAAACCCCTTTGCAACGAGGCGGGCTTTGTATCTTTCGACATCCCCATTTGGTTTATACTTGATCTTGTAGACCCATTTAGAATCAATAGCTCATTTTCCTTCCGGTAAGGATTCAAGAGTCCACGTGTTGTTTTGCTCAAGGGATTGAATCTCTTTCTTCATGGCTTCAATCCATATTGGATCTTTCATAGCTTGCTTAAAATGTTTCGGCTAATCAACAGTGGTGATGGCCGCCAAAAAAAAATTGTGATCATTAGAAAAATTTTCATAAGAAAGATAATTGGCTATAGGGTGTACCATGGAGGCGTCTTGAGTTGTTGCGGTATGTGTTTGGTCGACCGAAGGGGGAAGATTCACAACGAAATCGTGAAGCCGTTTGGGTTGAGTTCGATCCCTCTTTGGTCGTGAGGTTTCAACATTGGTATGTGATTCACAGTTTTGGTAAGAAACCTCTTAACGATTTATTGTTGGATCACTTTCACCATTATTTTCTTAAGTCATATGGGCATCCTCATGTCCCACGGTTTGTGGGCTAGAAATAGGCCCATCATTAGGCATTTCATTAGAAGTAACATATGGTTCTTGATGTGGGCTTTCATCATCGTGGGCTTGAACAGGAAAGAACACATCTTCATTATCATGGGCTTACGCTGGAACAATATCGTGGGCTTGAACGGGAAATGCGAATGTATTTTCATGAAATTTCATGTCTCGTGACACAACAATTTATTTGCTTTCAATGTCAAATATTTTGTAACTTTTTACTCCTGGAGGATAGCCCAAGAAAATCTCGGGTCTCCCCCTCACTTCGAACTTGTCACCCTTTGTTTCGATACTCCAAAAGTAAGTTAGACAACCAAAGACCCTCATGTGGTCATATTCGGGTTTTTGGTTGAACAACAACACATATGGAGTTTTGTCACCAAGAGTTTTTGAGGGTAATCGATTGATAATATATGCGGCCGTCAGAACACATTCCCCCCAAAAATGTTTTGGCAAATTAGCTTCAAACCGTAAAGTCCGAGCCGTATCAAGCAAATGTCTATGCTTACGCTCAACAACTCCATTTTGTTGAGGCGTATGTGGACACGTGGTTTCTTACAAAATTCCTTGTTTAGAGTAAAAAATCAACATAAGGTTTGATGTGAACTCCCCGCCATTATCACACCTTATTCTCTTGACGTTTTTGTGAAATTGGGTTTCAATCATCTTGCAAAAATTGACCAAACAAGTACTAGCATCACTTTTATATTTAATAAGAAAAACCCAAACACTTCTACTAAAATCATCAACAATGGTCAAAAAATAATTTGCCCCAGAAAGTGAAGGAATGCGATATTTGCCCCACACATCGCAATGCAATAACTCAAAAAATCCTTTGGTTTTAATTTTACTTAATGGAAAAGGCGATCTCGTATGTTTAGCCTTAGAACAAGAATCACAAACATTATTTCTAAGATTAAAAGAAACACCTTTGAGAAAATCAACCTTAGCAAGTTTCTCTTGAGATGTATGTCCCAACCTTTTATGCCATCTTTCAACCGTAACAGTCATAGCCTTTCTCTCTTTCCCAAACATCCCCATTCGGTATAGACCTCCTTTACACTTACCCGCACCAATCAAGTTCCTCGAACGGAGACCCTGCATCACACAAAAATCAGGAAAGAAAGTCACAGAACATTGAAGATTTTTAGTCAAACGACTGACAGAAAGAAGATTGCAAGTAAACTTTGGGACATGCAATATTCCCTTTATTTTGGTGCCTCCTGGTAAAGTATAGTCACCCTTTCCTTCAACCGGGATTGCATCACCATTAGGAATAACCACAGGCATTTCATGAGGATCCTTTCTTTTGTTTTCAAGAATATTGTTTAGATAAGTTGTGTGTTCGGTGGCTCCCGAATCCACAACCCAATCATACTCATCATCATTAAATCTACCCGTCATGTGCCTTTAATCGAGCAGTAGGATCACTGCTCTGATACCATTAAGAAATTCAAAGGTATCCCTTTTTATTGAGTTTTTATTTTCTGAATACAAGAACAGAGAGTATGACTCTGTTTATATAGAATACAAAGGACAAAAGAAAAAAAGGAATCAACTATTATGGATAAAATTAGGGAGAGGAAACATGGACTAAAATTGGGGAGAAGATTATGGAGAGAATGTCTCCATATAATTTCAAAAGCCAATACATAAATCGTACCAAAATTTGGTATTTACCTTACCCTCGTTGGATATTGGTCTCTTTGCTATACGGAAGTACTGACCTGATCACCAGTTATCTAACGTTGTAAAACAAAATGGATGACTTCGATATACTCACCTACTACGATGAAACTTTGTGCATACCTTGATCGTGGGGGTATGTCCTAAAGTGGGACACACTAGTACATCAGTATAATATAACCTTAATCATATCACAAGGTAAAAGAACTTGAAATGTTCATGTGTTTTGCTTAAGTGGACAAACAATACTGGTAATCGTATTGAACTACTTTTCACGAAAATTAAAAGAAAAATTAACTGCAAGTGTGAAGCAATTTGATTTTGTTGATATGATCTTCTTGCATATGATTCTCACAAAAAGATGAAATTGTAAATATTTTTTATTTTTGTTTAGTTATTTTATTTATCTATACTACTTTAATAAGCATATAGGAAGGACAGAAATGGTCATTTGCCACTTTACAACCATTTGAAGCCCATTGTACAACCTTTAAAGCATGAAGGTGTTGAAAAATCCTTCAACACGTGGAGCAGCTCATATAAACTAACCGGATCTCTTTGACCCGGTTTACTCAAATGGATCCAATATATACTTTCTTTCACTCAATCTAAACCCTAAATTCATTTCATTCACATCCGCCCCCATGTTTCTTCTCTCTCTCTCTCTCTCTCTCTCTCTCTCTCTCACCAGACGCGGTGTCTGCATGCGACGGATTTCACCGGCGATTTCACCATCCTTCTTCTTAGGTACCGTATTTTTAACGTTATCGGCATTTTTTTGTGAAATTTTAGGGTTTGACTTAGATCTGTGAAATTTTAGGGTTTCTTTCTCCGGCGATTCCGACATCAGATCTACCGGGTTCAACTTCTTTTAGGGTTTCTTTCTCTGGTGGAAAAAAGATTCAGGTACTTTTTTTTGGCCAAATGTTTTCTTAGATCTATCGTACCACCGTCAACTTAGAGGTTGTTTTGTTTGTTCTGTAATAGATGAAGATGGAGCGGTGGAGATACCGTCCACTTAGATCTACCTTACCACCGTCGAGCCAGGTAATTTTTTCTGCTGAAATTTTTCTCAGATCTACCGTCATTTTTTGAGGATTTTTGATGAATATTGACAGATCTGAGGTTACACGACTTGCAGATCTGAGTTCTTAGAGGAATATTGACAGCCCGGATCTGGTATGTTTGTAGCTGATTATGTTTGTAGTTGATTATGTTTGTTACAGATCTGGTATGTTTGTAGCTGATTTACATGCTTATGTTACTGATTATGTTTGTTACAGATCTGGTATGTTTGTAGCTGATTTACATGCTTATGTTACTGATTATGTTTGTTACAGATCTGGTATGATAGAAGCTGATTTACATGATTATGTTACTGATTATGTTTGTTACAGATCTGGTATGTTTGTAGCTGATTTAGATGCTTATGTTACTGATTATGTTTGTTACAGATCCGGTATGTTTGTAGCTGATTATCTTTGTTATAGATCTAATGTTACTGATTAAATATGTGTACTTTTTGTGCTCGGATCTGGTATATGTTTGTAGCTGATTATGTTTGTTACAGATCTGGTATGTTTGTAGTTGATTATGTTTGTTATAGATCTAATGTTACTGATTAAATATGTGTACTTTTTGTAACATTTTATGATATGGGTCTCACAGTATGTGGTGTATTTTGGTCCATTTTATGAAATTACGAATGGGTGGTTCAAGATTTTAATAGATTTCATTATCAGGGTAAAAAGATAATTGTTTGGATTATAAGTAATAGTTGGTTTTAGATAAAATTTTTCATATAAAATATATATCTGTTAGCATAGTCTTATGTTTATCGTGTTTTGGTCAATTTTCATGTCACAAAATGTTTAAGAGGTTTGTGGTGGGATGGAATGGGAGATTCAGTTTGACCAGATTCTAGATCCTGTTTGGTTGCACTTTTTGATGGATGGAGTTTCTTCTTTTTATCACATTTTTGTTTTTGTTTTTTTTGTTTGTTTAGTTGATAATAATGATAATAATTATAATATCGAGTCACGAGGGTTGGATCCTGTGAGTCTAAAGCCTCTATTCTATTATATGGGTTTTTGTTTTAAGTTTGCTTGATTATGTATGTTTTAGACTTCATTTAAGCTGTTAGACAAAGCAATTGATTCTAGAATCAACTTCTTTGATTCAGCTGAAATGTAAGTTTTTAGTGAATAATGAATAATTTGGTTTGAGTTTTGTTAAGGTATCCGGTGCCACAGCGGGCGGAAAGTTATGGATGCAGTGAAGAGTATCATGTTGGCTAGAGATAGTTAATTTCAGCAGTTGCAGGTAAATTTATTATTGTTTGGTTTTGTTGATGTGATCAACAGTTTGATTCTTTATTAATATTTCCTAGAACTTGATATATATCCTGATCAGCATAACAATTACAAATAGATTTTTGGCTACACTTCAGTTAGCGACATTGGTTTCGTTGTTAGTACGACTTTTAAATCAGTGACAACTGACTTCAAGTGTCATGTTTCTTATGTAATCATGTAAGATCAATCAGGATGGGTGGCTCCTATGCATTGGGTCTCTGTGGGGTTGCATGTGGAAGGAATGATCTATTTTATGAGATCGGCATTGGTGGTCCTTGGTATGGAACTCCTTTTTTGTTTTCGTTTATTGAAATGGCAATTTTAACCAGTTCGTTTTCGAAAGGGTAGATTCCGGTTATGTTTTATCTTCAACGGGTCAATTGGGTAACATAAAAAAAGTGTATATAAAATGGAAGTCAGTCAAATGGCTCAAGAGTCGCTCAAATTGTATTTTCATTTTTCGATGCATAAGGTCCTAATTCGTCTTTTAAAAGGGATCAGATAGTTATTGAAATAATATATTTTTGCAATCATATTTTCATATTTGACACCAATTATTTTTATAAAATTTTTATGTTCTTTGACAAAGGTGTTTCAGGTCAACCCCATCCATACAAAAAAATTACCCTTTTGACCAGTAACTCAACTAACTCATTTTGACACATCTAACATTTGTCCTTTTACATTGTTATTTTCTTTGCATTTTAGGGAAAACTACGAGCAACTCAAGCAAACCCTGATGTTTTCTTTGCATTTTGAGGGGAACATGGGTGCTTCTCTCCCAGGGCATACAAAACTCAGGTTATTGGCGGCCGCTCGCCATATTTAACATATAAAAAACTTTATATGTTAAATGTGGCGGGCTTCCGCCAATAACCTGTGTTTTGTATGCCCTGTGGAGAGATGCGCCCATCTTCCCCCTAAAAATCATAGAAAACCTTAGGTTATTGAACCCGCCGCAAGTCGAAACCGACAATGAATCAGGTTAAAACTCTAAACAGCTTTGCACTTGCATCAAATTACAACTCTTTTTAATAAACTTTTTGAATTTAAAGTAAAAATTGATTTAAAGTAAAAATTGATTTAGTTTTTTTTTATGACAAAAAAATTGAACTGTAACCTGTCAGAAAGACTTTTCGAAACCTTTTTCAGAAACCTAACTCCTGATTTTACAGTTGAACAGTTGACAACCTTTCAAAGACTTTTCACAAAAAGTCTTTGAACAGTAGACAACCTTTCAGAATCCAATAGATTTACTGCTATGCTTTTTTATTTTTTTTTACTGACCAGATGACTGTTCAAATACAGCTGTAAAAGTAAACACTGTTCGGATTTGTCAGAAAGGAAGCATCCTTGGAAGTCTATAAATTCAACTACATTCATCACAATTCATCACAACTCTACAAGCATTCAACTTAGATACTAAAACCTTCAAATTGTAAGTCTTGCGTTGAACTTCATCCTACTTTTGAATCTTACATCAAACCTTCGAAACATCAACCTAACATCTTCTATTTTACTTCGATTTCAGAATATCAATCAATACTCTAAACGTCTGGGTCTTGCGTTGTTTCTCGGCTCTTCACATCAAGGTCTTACATTTTTTTTCGGCTTTTTACATCAGGCTCTTGCATTGTTGTAAGTTTACTCACATTTCTGGGTTACTTTTTTCACTTTTAACTGTCGCATTTTGCTTCTGTATTGTTTAACCGTGGCCTTATACATCTGTTTGTTTTGTAACATGTATTATTTTAGTTTACATGTGTTGTTAAATAAATGTTAAGTATAGACTTTATTGCTTCTGTATTTGTTTTGTAACATGTATTATTTTAGTTTACATATATTATTTCTATGCATTTTGCTTATGTATTGTTTAACCGTGGCCTTATACACTTAATGTTGAATATTGAATATATTTTGCTGTAAAATAGAAGAGTTTAAGCTTGTTTGTTTTTCTTTTTTTTATGTTTTTTTTCATAGTTTGGTGTTTTACTTTCTATGATATTTCTCTTATTTTGCATTTGGTATAAATTCTAGATGTGAATGATTCTTGACTAGGTATGTAACTGGTCTTGTATTATAACAAATGTGCCATAATACTTTGTGATTTCTTCATTTAAGAACAGTTTTTATATAATTTCAGGATTAGTAAATGATTTTGTAACTTTGGAATATGATTTTAGTACACAAACCATAATAAGTTATGTAGTGCATTTATGAAATATAGTTACTATTTTCGTTGTAGTGTAAAGTTATCCTACAAAAACGTACTTGCATGAACTTCAAGGCTATTTTCGTTGTGATACATTAAGAATCAGTAATCGTAAGATTTATTTTTTAGATACACAAGTATAAAAAGTAAGTAGTTAAATAAATTGGATACTCTAAATTCAAGTATTATCTATTTGTTTTTTTAGTATGTTTTTGAATACTATTGTTTGACGAAACTTTGTTACACGAGTTAAAATATCAAATTTACTATACATGTCCCGTTCATATTTTGTTGATAAAAACTAACAAATAACGAGTATCACATTACAAATTGGTCCCGTCCCGTTCATATTTTGTTGGTTTCGGGTCCCAATCGAATAATGAGTTGTTTAAAACACGATAATTAACTGATGATCCGAACTGCCATTTCTTTTGGTAAAAAAAAATTATAAATCCAGTAAACATTTTAGTTAACTTTGATGTTAAAATTGTTACAATAAAAATTGTATTTTTCAGTTTACAGAATCCTTATGTTTGAGTTTACTTTGATGTTAATTTTTAACATGGTAAGAAAATTGATCTTTATATCCAATAAAAATTGTATGTTTCAGTTTACACAATCCTTTTTTTTTATATTTAACCAAACTATTTTTATTTCCTTTAAAATTGATCTTTATATCCATCAAAATTGTATTTTTAAGTTTACAAATCACACCAAACACATATCAATTGAGAGGTATGGGTGGTGGTTATCCAATTCCCGTTGAACCACTAGGATTAACAAACCATGGACGATCATCCCGTCGCCATTTAAACCTTCCTGATTCAAACCCTCTAACTTCAAACCCTGAAGTTAGAAACCCTTTTCGTCTAGTGGCAAACCCACCTCCGGTGTCAACCCCACCTCCGGTTTCAACCCCACCTCCAGTGGCAAACCCTCATCCGGTGACAAACCCTGAACATGATGATCCATTTGGTTGGACGGATGAAGAGTTGAATTGGGCGTATGACTATACCTTCGCTCAACTACAATTTGGTGGACTACAAATTGAGGAGGGGTGCCATCGTCCGGTGGCAAACACTCCTATACTGCCTATGCATCCTCCACCTTCAAACCCCCCTTATGTGGAAAACCACAGTCAAACACAAGAACTACCGACCTGGGCTGAAGGGTACGAAACTGACCCTGGGGCGGTTTACGAACCACCATTGGATGAAGAAATGGTTTGGGAACCTTAGAACAACTTTGATGATGACTGTAGTTTTTTTTCTCGAATTAGTTTGAATCTTAATTATGTAACTTTTAATTATGTATTAGTTTAAATTTAAATTTGTTGTTGTTTAATTTTAATCATGTTTTAGTTTAAATTTAAGTTTCTGGAGTTTTTATTTTTTTAGTTAACTAACATTGAACACTTAATAGGATATGTCTGATCATTTTTCCGTTAAAGAATTTTCATCATTGAGAAATGATAGAGCATGGTATAATATAATCTTTGTTAAGGTGGAGTTTATTTGGCATGACGTCGATGAAAAGAGATTAGTGGTTATTTTTCTTGATCAACACGTAAGAACATTATTTTAATTTACTTTGTGTTATATGAGTAAGCATTTTTCCAGCACTAAATTTCTTTTCTTTTTCGAGACAAAAAATTGCTGCGTTCGTTCCACAACATTTGATACACATATATAATGACGCGGCATTGATGGGTGGTTTTTTTTCCTTGAATCATTTCCAAATTGAGAATATCAACTATCATGAGCACCCAAAGTACCAGAATTACGTGTTAGTTTGGTCCGAGAAAAAAATTGTCATCAACGAATATACAAAGCTTTCTTCACTTATGCTTACGATTCCAAGGGGTGCTTCTTTATATCCATTGATCCCTTCCATTATAGAATTGAAGCATGACAGGAGACCTCAAATGGATATTGTTGGTACATATAAATTCTCTATCTATATTTTTTATTAAATATATAAAACTTTATATATGTATGTATAATATAGTGTATACGATTTGACTGATTTTGTTATAGATGTGGTTGGGAGAATAATAGAAGGCAAACGTGATCGATGTTGTTTTGAACTTTCTCTTCAAGATAAGACGTAAGTTATTATTAACATATTACAAACATAATATTTACATTATATGTAAGAAAATATTATTACTAGAAGAACTTTAACCCAAAATCGTAATATACAGTGGTCACACAATACAATTGTTTTTGTCTGCCCTGAAGCCTTACGATGTTATACGTTCCATTCGAGCCGTGCAACAAAGGTCTATCATATATGTATCACGTGTCAAGTTGGTTCATCTACCAGATAATATGTTATGCTTTACACATGAACATTCTAAAAATTAGTTAGATTTAATGGCTCATGTAATTTAATAAAAGTTATATTTTATTTGTTATTTCAGTTAATATTTTGAAGTCTACGGAGTTGAGTACGATTACGTACGAACCAGATATGGTCGAGGCACGGGATATTTAAATTATGGATCGTTATCCAAGTTTGTGTTTAAGTTAGACATTTGGTGTTGTTATATGTTTAGTTGTTGAATATTAAAGTCTCTCTTGGTGTTTCGTGTTTTGCTTTTTGTTTCCCTCATATTGAAGTAATTGTAGAAGTATACTTTACTTTGTTATTACAAGTATGTTATATTACTTGATTACATGTAATGGTTACACCTATTTTTCACCAAACTATAATCTTCTTAGATTGGACAACTAAATAATCATTATCTGTGTTAAACAAAGGTATAACCATGGCTGACCTTCCTGTTCATACAATCGTGTTTGAGATATTAACGAGGCTGCCAGCGAAGGATGTAGGTCGTTCTAAGAGTGTATGTAAGCAATGGTATGCGTTATTGTCAACACAAGATTTCGTAAGGATACATTGTTCTCGCTCATTAGTTTCATCTAACCAGAGAGTTCTACTAATTGACGACCTAACATGCTCTATTCATCCGATCATCTCTAAATCCAATGACTATGGGCCAAGCTCCATAGTTACATTTCCATTCCATCACCAAAATAATGATGTCTCAATACTTTCACATTTGAATGGATTGTTGTGTGTTTGCTTGAATCATACATACGAGCTGCTTCTTTGGAATCCAACAACTACTGCTTTCAAGCGTTTGTCAACTCCTGATTCTCATGGATTCTATATAAATAACCTTGATGCCATTGGTTTGTACGTTGATGCTGACGATGATTACAAGGTCTTGCATATAAAGCGTAGGAGTGGTGTACTTGGTGTCTATGTTTATTCTAGGGAAGTAGACTCTTGGAGAAATATTCCTTTCATAACAAGACAAGAGTACCTAAGTCCTCATTTCAATTGGTCAGCTGGCACATTTTGTGGTGGTACCCTATATTTCACTGTTTGCGAATGTTGGCTTGGAGGTACGAATGTGGTGATTTGTTTTGATGTTAATTCAGAGCAGTTCAAGGAGATAAGCTTTCCACCCGTTCCTTCTATAGGAATTGTAGGATCGATTCATGACCCAAATGAGTCTATCAGAAGAGTTCGTATCTATACGAAAGGCGGAAACAGACATATAGACATAGAAACAGCTTGATTCACACCTTAAACGTCTTGTATATTGATATTACACTATTTACAATCAGTAGACAAACCAGCAGCACCTCGGTATCATTCTCTAATTTCGTTACAAATGACAAACTAGAACCACCTATTTATAACCTCCTAATTCCGCACGAACCTAAAACATGACAACTCATACGAAATTACGTGAAGTAATTCCGTACGGAATTACACAACACATTTCATGCGAAATTAGAAATACATACGAAATTAAAGTTCTGTCTCATGTGTATGTTGTTTCACGTGAAGTTTCAATATCATGATGTCATCTTTATGATATCATCATTGAATATGATGACATCATGCTTGATCAGATCCGCAACGAAACCAAGACTCGATATAAGACGAAGACGACAGATGAATGCACCAACAGACTCCCCCTCAGATGTTGACGAGTCTTAAGTGTCGAGTCTTCTCAATCTTCAGTCTTTATTAGTCTTTATCACTCTAACATTCTTCAACTAATCTCCTCCTCGAACAATCTTTCCTCGGATGTTGATTGCAATTTAACTTTCACAGAATCAGGATCATGACCTGGCTCTATACTCAGACATCAGAATCCAGGCTATCCTGCACATCCTCTACCCAAAAGTAAATTTTCACAAATTTAACATTTTACAAAATTTATACAACCAAACTCTCCCTCAAATTTATTCAGGATGATTTAACAATGTTAATAACTGATGAACCACTTGTAATTAAATATTCAAAACCTTTTCTCATTTATACACACACTCCCCCTCACCACATGCTCATCAAGTTTAGCACTTGGAATTTTGAAAAACAGCTCTCCAACATCAGTTGTCGAAAATATTTTTGGATTTTTCAAAATTTATGCTAAAACACACTGAAAATCTTTTTGGATTTTTGAAAAGAAATGAAATGCAGTAAAGAAATATTTACAGACAATATTTTTGTGAGTTTGTGTAAGAGGATCATATCAGTTTTTGACAAGTCACAAGTATCGTTGAGCTTAGTTACACATTAAGAATTAAAGAATTCACTTAGATTGCCAATATACTGATCCACTTAAATTTTCACACAAATTTCAACTGATTCAGGATATGAATTAGGTGTGTTAAGAACTTAAACTCATTCATGTGTCCCACCTCTTGAATATACTCCCGTATCCAGATCCCAATATTCAGTCTTACAGGTGAGTATACCACAGATGATATCTGTAATGGGTTAAATGCGAGGGTCGTGAGAGCTCAGGTCAGAACTTCCGTTCAGCAGAGAGATGACGGCTTCGACTTTTGGTGGGTCCCCTTTAGAGGATCTTTTTTACAACAGCATTGATTAGCAATTTTATTGTCTCATCATTTTATGCTGAGGGCGGCGCTATATTTCAAGCAAGCAGTAAAGTATTCTCCAGGGACTAGGCCATTGCTTCCGCATTATCAGAAGTCCCGGGATAATACCCCAGATATCACTGAGCATAAAGACCTAGTATCTCAGAAAGAGGGACCTTTCAAACGATATTTCAGGGGTTACCTATATATCCAAGTAGTGTTCCCCACGAAATAAGCAAGTTTGAATTTGAATTTAAGTTTATATCCCGAAAAAGCTTACTAAATGTGTAAAAACCTATCGGCATATCATCAGTGAGACCGTTTAACGCTATTTAAACATTGCATTTCTTTAGCATATTGTAACTGTCTACTGATGTACTATCATTTCCTCTTTTTACAACAAAACTCATTTTTGTATTTTATCATGTTTTTGCCTTTTTCAAATTTTCAAATGTTTTTGGATTTTCTGAAAAATTACTCCCCCTAAAATGAAAACACATTTAAAGGAAATTTGAAAGCAAACTATACAAGTAAATGACAACTGATATCGAATCACTTCACTTCGCCATCCACTTGGCATAAACAATCAGAACTCCCCCTTACACAAAACTATTTTCTCATTATGATTTCAAAACACTTAAGTTTGTTTTAACCAAAATGACTTTTTCGGAAAATAAGTTTTGTTGATTTTACCACTTGTAGGTTAGGGGTTCATCACATCGTCTCTCAATCAATATGTAGGAAAAACAAGTACAACTTAATGTCCTTGATTTACCACTTGTAAGTGAAAACCTTCTTCAACCACTTGTCAGTTCACTTACCAACTATAACCTCATGTAAATCAAAATATAACAATATAAAGATATCACCTGTATATTTACCAATCAAACATATAAAAAATGATGCCGATTCCTGCTCCGCGCTTACCAACCTGGGAGCTCCGGCAAGTCAGGTTTTTCAAGTAAAAAACACAGACACCCAAGCCTAACCAGCTTTGGGTGTAACCTTCTCAACTTCACTAGGGGGTGGGCTGTAAGTTTCCTTCTTAGATTCGTAAAATTCTTTAACCCCTTTGGCCTTCCCATTGACCATTTCCCAAAAATCTTTTTCACATTTCCATTAAAAGCTTTTTCAACATCAAATTCATTCTTTTCTGAATAAAATTGATTTGAGATTTCAACTTTTCCAATCTTTGATTTAAAATTCTCAGCCCTCAATGGTGGAAAATGAACATCATCCATTGGAGGCACTGAGTTTTCTGCTTTAATCTCAACCTGTGGCTCATCTGACTTTGTGGAATCAGATTCATCGCCAGGTTTTACATTTGGTTTCTTAACAACCCAAGCTTGGTTATCAAGATTTCCCCTTTTCTTGTAAAACCTTTTCGAACACTCACCAACTTCATATGTTGAATTTTTAAACACTTTAAAATTTTCAGTTGGTGGTTCGGTTTTATCAACAACTACTTCTTTGAGTTTTTCTGAGACTCCCTGTTTTGTGTTGGTTGCTTTAGGACAGTTCCAAGCTATATGACCAACTTCTTGACACCTGTAACAGGTTCTAGTCTCTTTCTCTGATGAGCTTCAGTTTTCTTCTGTTTTTCAGCCAAAAATTCTTTGTTTGATTGTCTCCAGAAAGAGCTCTTTTTTTCCTCCTCAGCAGAAGTACCTGACACAAATTTTGTATTTTTAGAAATTTTCTCATTTTTATAATTTTCTGGTGGAATAAATCCAAGACCTTTTCTTTTGAAATTACTGTTATGGTTTGGCTTCTTCTGAAAACCAGAACCAGAACTGTAACATTTTTTCTTGTTCAATCTTTGTTGAACTCTTGAAGTGTATTTTTTAGGTTTTTCAGAAAGATTTACATCTTTTATTTCAGAAATATTAATTTCTATCAGTTTGAAAACCTTTTTGATCATTTTTGGTTTAACACCTCTTATTGGAAATTCTTTATCAAAATATAATTTGTCAGAACCATTCAAAGTATATACAACTTCAAATGTTTCGTCATTCAAATTAGATTTTGACAACAAAAATTCTTTACTATACACTCGTTTTCCTGAAGACTTTGAACTCCTGACAGACGAACACGAACTCCTGGACTCAGACATTGACTCGAACTCCTCATCCTTATCTAACACCTGATCAACCATCCTTTTTATTAACTCAGACTCATGATCTATGTCGGACGCTGTGAATGTGATGTCAATATTGTCTGGTAATACATCGGTTATCTCGGACTTTAACTCTATATTGACTGCCTTTTTTACTTGTTCCTCATTCGGTTTTCTAGACGAATACCCTTCCCAAATTGGAGGCGGACACTTGTTATAACTGACACTCTGTTTCTTACCAGTATCCTTTTTCTTCGTCTTCTTGTTGTCAAAAGCTTCAAAACCTGCAACAGTTGGATAAATTCTGTCAATTAAGTAATCAGAACTTGAATAACTTTTCAATAATCGTCTGATTCTTTCATTTTCAACTTTTTCAATCTCCAACTCCTGCTTCAACTTAGCACACTCTTCAGTGTAGTAATTGATCTCCTTTTGTTTGGACATCATTGTTGCATTCACCATTTTCAATGCATCTTCTCTTTCAGAGTTTGTCTTCTGCAAACTATTCACAATTTTGTTCAAAACATCGTAAGACTCTTTCACATTCTTGACATAAAACAACAACTTCTCTTTCAACTTTTCAAGCTCACTAAACCTTTCATCTTTATCCTCACATTGTTTGCAAGGTTCCAAACATGTAAGACAAGGTTTTGTGACTTCAACAATCTTTTCAACCTCCACAATCTTCTCAACTTCAACTACCTTTTCCACTTCAACTATCTTCTCAACAATCTTAACTTCCTTCGTTTCTTTAGCAGTTTTTCTCTCTTTCAATTTCTTCAATTTATTTGCAAAATAAAATTCAAAACTGTCAGAAGATTAATGAGTTTTTCCCATATTTATCTGTTCAACTTCTTCATCATCATCTCTAGTATTTGTTGAACTGTTTTCAGAAGAAACAGATCCTTCATCTTCACTTTTCTCTTCATCAGATAACAATGCTATCCATTCTTTCATCAATTATGGCTTTTGAACAATTTGAGCAATGAAAGCTTTAAACTCCCCATTCTCATCCACAAACTTATCCCAGCTAAATCCTGGAGCCATTTTCTCATCGTCTTGATCAATAATACCATAATAAGCTTTCTTGTTTGCATATTCGATCATTTTCCCATGAGCAGTTTGTGAATCTTTTTGTTGATGCGGTTGATGAGTAATTTGTTGATATATAGCCTTCTGGTAGTAATCATGGCCACCAAATAGATTCTTTGCACCATTTGCTTCTTGATTTTTTCATTCTCTTTTGAAATGACCTTTCTCCCTGCATCGAAAACAAGTAACTTTAGATTTATCAAAACCTAAAGCTGAAACATGAGCATCTAAAAAATCATTTCTTCCTGTAATCATTTTGAACTTTTCAGCTCTTCTCAAAACACTAGCTAGACACCATTTGATGTCCATGAGTTCCAATTCCTCTGCATCTATCTGGTCATAATCTTCCTTTGTTAGCATCGAATTACCAATTCTTCCAGCAATCAATCCTTCATACGATTCCAAAGCAGTAACCAGTAATGCCATATGACTTTTAACAACTTCTTCAGAAAAATTCTGTCCATTTTGAAGATGTAACGCAACATTACACTGAATCATATGTCCATTACCAACATTTCCATTTTGAACACTTGGAGGATTAACATTTGAAAATCCACTAGTGTTGATTGAACTTTGACTGACTGATTCGGATGAATTCCCTGCACTAAAGGCAGTTTGGATTTTTGGACTTGCTTCAACAGTTTGAACATTTCCTTTATAGTACAATTTGATGTCTTGTTGATTGCTCGAGCTGTTCATTCTTGCAATCTTTTGTTGTTCAAGATCCTGTGCCTCAAGCTTTTCAATAAACTGTCCGATTGACAATCTACTAAACTCTCCAGAATTCTTTAAGATCATGAGATAAGTACCCCATTCTTTTGGCGGTAAAGCGTCAGCTAATTTTTCAACCCATTCTGCCGGAGTTTTAGTGATTTTCAACTGAGACATAGTGCGCACAAAGATGATAATATCTCTCAATGAGAGTCTTTGTAGTCTCCCCTGGCATACTTGTAAACAACTCAAACTCCTTTTTCAGCAGAGATGCTTTACTCTTGAGCATCTCTGTACTTCCTTCAAACTTCTTCTCAAGTGCCTCCCAAATCGAGAAAGCGCTACCATCATGCTGAAGCAAAACAAAAATGTCTTCTTTGACAGCTTGTTGTAGAAGACTAATCATCATTTTCTCTCCTTTATAACTGTCTCTCTCATTGTCTGTAAATTCTGAAATGATTTTATCAACTTTCAAAGCAGTCTGTGGTCGAACATATTTTGTTTCAATGCTTTCCCAAGCTCTTTGATGGTTTGCCTGAACCCAATTCTCAAAACGATTTTTCCACCCATGATATTCTTCAATTCCCATAAGTTTCGGGGGTTTTTGCAACGTTCCAGTTTCGTTTTCTGTGTTCATGTTTTGAGCAATGGTAGCTGGACTAGTCGAGGATGTAGCAAACGCGTTGTAGAATTCTTCACTCATGATTCGGTATCGAAGAATTTCTCAAACAAGCTTTCAAACGAACTGGTTCACCTTGTAAAACACCTGTATCACCTATAGACAAACAAACAAACAAAACACAATCAGTTTAAAAACTTATCAATTATCAGAATAAGACTGGTACTCGAACGGGTGATTATTCTGTGTGAACTGAGGTTTAAATTGTCAAACTGTGCGAACTGCTATGACCCGGATCAAATTCAAATGACCTGACCCTACTCCAAACGATCTGTCAAGGTTCAAACGAACTGGACCTTTGAATAATCAAACCGTGAGACTTGGACCTTTGACACACCGATGTATTTGGCTTTGACACACAATACAAATCTCTATCACGTGCAAACTGACAAACCTTGATATTACTCTGATTGGGCCGACAAACTTGATCTTACACAATTAATGATTGGGCCTAGATGATCACATGGGCTGATAATATAATGAGCCGACAAGGAATCACATTCGAAATCCTTCCTTTTTGAACAAATTTTAAATGGACCTCAAATAACAAGTGGGCAGGTGCACTTAAAACATTCACGTGGGCTGACAACTTTTAAATGCAATATGCTGATTGGGCCGATTAACCTTTAGTCACATGTACACCGATTTCAATTTAGTGAACAGATAAGAACTAAGATTTGACTTTGTGTGACACCACCGTTTGCAATTTAAAGATTCACCTGACCAAAATATGCTTATTGTAAATGGCCGACAAGACTGTTTGCTTATTGAACCGATGATTATCACCTTTTAATGTCACAATTGATTGGACCTTCTCACCAACTCACATGTGCCTGACAAGACTTTATCAAATCTCACATACAGCACTAAACCGACTGATATCTATTAAATGCTTATGCAGATCTAGACCGACAACTACTTAATCAACTACACATGGTTCGATGAAATGTTTCACGTGAAATTAAGTATTCACACGAAATTAGGTATTTTCACACAAAACACAGTAATTCCGCACGAGATTAAAGACCTTTCATACGGAATTAAAAAATTTTTAAGCGGAATTAGGATTTTTTAAACGAAATTAGCTTATTTCGTGCGGAATTAAGCTGCTGTCACACGTTTTCGAACACAAAATCCTAGATTTCTCCCAAACAGCTTGGAATTAGGATCTGAAACTTGATAGGGTTATAGATCAGGTATTTTTGCACAACATATCAAAAACTCAGCCGATTTGGACCGTAGAAACCCGTTCAATTTTGAAAAGAAGGTGTAGAAGACAGAAATTGTGATGAAAACAGGCTGTTTTGGTATGAACTCCTCGTCCTGAGCTCTGATACCACTGGTAGGATCGATCCGTGACCCAAATGAGTCGATCAAAAGAGTTCGTATCTATACGAAAGGCGGAAACAGACATATAGACATAGAAACAGCTTGATTCACACCTTAAACGTCTTGTATATTGATATTACACTATTTACAATCAGTAGACAAACCGGCAGCACCTCGGTATCATTCTCTAATTTCGTTACAAATGACAAACTAGAACCACCTATTTATAACCTCCTAATTCCGCACGAACCTAAAACATGACAACTTGTAGGTCCCCTCGGAGGTTGAGGTCAAACCTAATCCTTGTTATGTTTAACACACTAGCAAGTGCGGAATCCAAGCTAGAATGCAAACCGGTAGTTTATATGAGAACACAAGCTACAAAGAGAAAGGTAGACACACGAGATATCAAAGTTTTCTCTTGTATTTCAGTGGACACGGTTACAGCCCTTGACCAAACTGAAAATACGCTCTCTACAAGACCGAGTTCACTAATTTCTCACATACACACTTCTGTTTTATGTCTCTTGTGCTCTAGTGAAGTGAACACATTACATGGGTATATATACCCGTCACAGCTCGTCTGGTCGAAGGATCAGATAGACTGATCGAAAGATCATCTATCGATCTGAAACCTATCGAAGGATCCACATATACACCTCGAAGGATGATATCCTTCGAGGTCTATCAATCATCCATCGAAGGCTTATCTTTCGAGCTCATCGAAGGATCTAAACAATCCTTCGATGACTCATCCTTCGACACAGACATATTACAAACAATGTGCTAACTGTTTGGCCAAGTCAAACCAGGAGGATGGTTGACTTGGTCAAACTTACATCGAATACACATATTAACAAACCTAAGACGTAACTCAGACTAACACAAGACATCGTTTTGTATCATGACAAAATACAGACAAAGTACAGACACAAGTGCACCAACAAACTCCCCCTTGGCTGTAGCTTTGTCTCGATCTTCGTGTCTTCAAGTCTCTGACGTCCTTTCAACCGAGTCGAAACCAAGTCGAACTGAGCTGAGTCGAACCGAGCCGAGTCGTGTCCACAAAATATGTATCAACAAACTCCCCCTTGGATGCTACTCGTGAGGTTCGTCTTCTGTGTCTTTCATGTCGGAGGATCTTCAAAGTCTTCACGCGTCGTAAGTAGAAAGTGTATCAACAAACTCCCCTTTTCATTTAGGTAGTGTGTCAATAAACTCCCCCTTAGATTGAACTCTCCATTGAGTCATGCTCGTGAATCTTTTGACTTGACAAATCTTCAGATCCTTGTGGTGTTGATGAAGGGTCAGCGGCAACTCGATCATTTTCTCCTTTGAGTGCCTCCACTTCGTGTCTTCATTCCAAAGCTTGTCATCAAACATGTTCTCCTCGCCTTTAGCATCTGCACATGCAAGAAAGCTAAACGCATAATGAGAACAACCGCTTGGAATGTAGTTAAACATTTAAACAAATGACACATATGAGATCAAATCTCAATCAAACACCGACCGACAACAGTTTGAAAGTTTAGAAAAATATTCAATTTTAATCCTTTAACTTTCAAAACTTGTTAACTTCGACTGTTTATGAAGATGCAATTGTTTTCCGGCTTAGAATCAGGATTTTTGGTAGGATAGACTCGAGTTCCAACATCAGTCAATCAAAATTAAACTAGAAGCAAAATCTTTTTGGATTTTATAAAGTTTATATTAAAACACACCTAAAATCTTTTTGGAATTTTTAATTTTAATTTTTTTTTTTAAATGTAAAGACGGAAAGCAATAAATAAATATATACAAAGATGCATAAACCGAAAACAGTAAATAAATATCTACAGACATTCTTTTTGCGAGTTTCGAGGGTAAGAGAATCATATCAGTGTACGGTCAAGTCAAAACGCTCTTGTTGTTCTTTTAGTTAACATTTAGATAAGCATCCTATAACGATTATCGGTATTGTTGTCCACATAAACTCAACTTATCATTTGTAATCATGGCGAGGGGATACGTTAGGGTATGATTTATACTTACCGACCGGTGTTCATCCACATCACGACACATTCCCGTATCAAGGTATGCACGAGGATTCATCTTACCGGTGAGTATACCGATTATCATCTGTTTGACCGTATATGATGTGAGAAACTCACTTATTTTGATTGAAAACAAGCCCTATGTGATAGAATCACTTATTGATGAGGAACTTGATTTTCATATGCATGAGGGCACAGGAGCAAGTCCGTGAACAGGTCAGTACTTTCGTACAGCAGAGAGACGAACTTGACTCCCGCAAAGAATTTGTGATATATTATCACTTATTTTGTTTGGACATGTGATTGTTGATCACTTATTGAGGTCGAATGCAGTATGTACACGTATGTATGGTATCATGGAAGATCTAGACTTGCGTCCCCGTTATTTTTCGGTAAAAGATACAACCATGATACCCAGATGATAAGCAGCATAAAGACCGAATATCTCAGAACCTCGGCAATCTCTCAAACGAAATTTCGGTACCAAGACCATATGCCAATGAGTGGTTCCCACCTGGTCTTCAGTCGTATTTAAGTTTATATCACCCTGCACACTTTAAAATGATTGTGAGCCTATCGATACATCTTATATAGAGCTGCTTATCGTTTTTCATTTAAGGTTTAAAGAGGTTTGAACAGACCACTGATGTACTATCATTTTCTCTTTTTCTCGCCAGGAAACTCATTTTTGCTTTTCTATTGTTTTTGTGCTTTTGAAATTTTTCGATGTTTTTGGATTTTCAAATTTGGATTTACTCCCCCTAAAATCAACAAACTAAGATAAAATTTAAAAACACAAAGGTATTTACAAAAACGATTTCCCGATGTTGGTTAACTCATGTTTTACCTCAATGCCGTTTACCAAAATTAAATTTTAATCAGAAATGATTTATCGAATTTTGGAAAAATGAGTTGGCACGTCGGTGAGCGGTGCGGACCATGACAACATTGACGAGTTTCATAGTGAAACAATCACGTGTGAGGTGATATTCGTGTCCAACGTGTCTGGTCAAAGAGTGCTGTACGAGATAATAACAATTTATAAAGTAGCTTAAATATCGACAAGTAAAAGAGAGATTAGAATTTTAAAACCGTATCCTGCAACTGCTTCGTGCATTGCAAGGAATCTGAGTGCTCTCCCAAACTGGATATCCACCCGGTGTGGATTTCAAAGTCGATTTTTGTAGCTACTGAGAAATCTCTTGACAGCAACAAGGTCATAAACCTTTGGGTCCGGCTGGTCTTCCACATTGCACCAGCGAAGGTCTTTGTCTTTCTCTTGAGAAGTAGTGTGCGGTTGTTCAACCCATGCCAAGGCATCCGCACACCCGCTTGGTTTGTTCAACAAACACATTTTCTTCAATCACACCGAGTAGAAATGTACACTGCACGTTCATCTTGTTGATTTTGAACTTCAGACGTGCTGCAAGTGCGTACATTTTGATTGAATCTATCCTGGGGACCCGATCAAAGCCTTGAACAATCAAACTTTGGAATGATTTTCAATTTGTCGAAGCTTTTCAATCTCTTTCAACAGACAATTCTGTTTTCTTTCCTTTTTCTTCTCTCCATCACACGCAACAACTCCTTTTGTCGCCTATCTTGTGCATGGACACTCCACTATCAACAATCCGATGACTATCGATAGTTCCTCCTGGAACATCCTGCACACTCACTTAGAGATTAGTTGGAGAAGGGGACCCAAGCCTTTGTGGACTTGGGTCGTCCTTGATCATCAAGGAAAGTGATTTCAATCACTTGATGATTAGGAAAAAGAACCTGTGGTGCTCCCCCTGATTGAATTACCTGCTTTTGCTTCCAAGCTGTTTGTCCTTTACCAGTATTTGAATTTATTGTTTTAGCATTTACTGGTTTTACAGTTTTAGGTTTTGCTTGTACAGGTTTTTCTTCTTTGACTTCTGATTTCAAGGCCTTTTCAATTACCCTTTGATTCTTTTGCTTTAACTTCTTTTCCCTTTCTTTCAAGACACGTGGGTCTTGTTTCGGGGAAACTGATCGTTTTTGGTAATCGATTTCTTGGGGAGCACTCGTTTTTGACTTCAGCTTTTGCACGTGTGGGCAATATCTTACAATATGCCCAACTGTGCCACATTCAAAACATGTTCTCCGCTCTACAAACTTCGGAGAAACATGTTGATGACCAGACGGAGAACCAGACAATGAACCTTGTGATCTAGACGTGCTTGGACCTAAATCACATCCGTTGGTGTGTTGGGTGTAATTATTCTGATCATTTCGTTTTAAAATTCTAACTTGTTTTACAAAATCAACGTTAGATTTATCCTGAAATGTTTCAAGTTTGTCTGAACCCGTGGATCCAACAAAGTTCATTTTCGGTTCTCGTTTCTTAACAGGAGCTCTTTTGTTTTGCACCTTTTGCTGTTGAACTTTAGGTGCTTGAACATTCTTGTTCTGAGCCTTCTTTCCCTGTACCTTACCTTTTCCGGAATTAACTTGTTGTTTTCGCTCAATTGGTAGTTTTTGGTTTCCGTATTGTTTTCTAATTTGTTCACACGGAATTGGATCACATTGAGTGACGGTAACTTTCCCCAAAAACTTATCAGTGCATCCTTCAAAAATTTGCTCAATTAAATCTTGATTTACATTTTTAATTGGAAAATCTTTGTTAGAGTAGATTTTGCTATCTCCTTTGAGCGTGTACAACAAATTATTCCCTTCAAGGCTAGATACAATGGACTCCATTGCTTTTGACATTTCAGTCTTACTCGGTTTCACTGGAGTGTGCAGGATGTTCCAGGAGGAACTATCGATAGTCATCGGATTGTTGATAGTGGAGTGTCCATGCACAAGATAGGCGACAAAAGGAGTTGTTGCGTGTGATGGAGAGAAGAAAAAGGAAAGAAAACAGAATTGTCTGTTGAAAGAGATTGAAAAGCTTCGACAAATTGAAAATCATTCCAAAGTTTGATTGTTCAAGGCTTTGATCGGGTCCCCAGGATAGATTCAATCAAAATGTACGCACTTGCAGCACGTCTGAAGTAGGTCCCCTCGGAGGTTGAGGTCAAACCTAATCCTTGTTATGCTTAACACACTAGCAAGTGCGGAATCCAAGCTAGAATGCAAACCGGTAGTTTATATGAGAACACAAGCTACAAAGAGAAAGGTAGACACACGAGATATCAAAGTTTTCTCTTGTATTTCAGTGGACACGGTTACAACCCTTGACCAAACTGAAAATACGCTCTCTACAAGACTGAGTTCACTAATTTCTCACACACACACTTCTGTTTTCTGTCTCTTGTGCTCTAGTGAAGTGAACACATTACATGGGTATATATACCCGTCACAGCTCGTCTGATCGAAAGATCATCTATCGATCTGAAACCTATCGAAGGATCCACATATACACCTCGAAGGATGATATCCTTCGAGGTCTATCAATCATCCATCGAAGGCTTATCTTTCCAGCTCATCGAAGGATCTAAACAATCCTTCGATGACTCATCCTTCGACACAGACATATTACAAACAATGTGCTAACTGTTTGGCCAAGTCAAACCAGGTGGATGGTTGACTTGGTCAAACTTACATCGAACACACATATTAACAAACCTAAGACGTAACTCAGACTAACACAAGACATCGTTTTGTATCATGACAAAATACAGACAAAGTACAGACACAAGTGCACCAACACAACTCATACAAAATTACGTGAAGTAATTCCGTACGGAATTACACAACACATTTCATGCGAAATTAGAAAATACATACGAAATTAAAGTTCTGTCTCATGTGTATGTTGTTTCACGTGAAGTTTCAATATCATGATGTCATCTTTATGATATCATCATTGAATATGATGACATCATGCTTGATCAGATCCGCAACGAAACCAAGACTCGATATAAGACGAAGACGACAGATGAATGCACCAACAGGAATGGTTCAAGGTGTTTTAGTGAATGTAAAAAATGAGCTTCACATGTTTGCTAGCACTGACATGTTTGAGATGACAATTGACCTATGGAGGCTACAAGGGGATTACTGGATTAAGGTCATATCATGTCCTCCGATCCCCCCGATATCATTGTCATTGTGGTGCGATATAACACATTATGTGACAAATGGTAATTGGTTTGTGATGACTAAATTAGGGAAGTTGTTTACAATTGAAATGGATATGAAGCCCTTCGAATTTCAAAAGCGGGGTTTGCCGCACGCACAATTTCTCCTAATCATGTACCCGCAACATAAGATCAATAACGCGGACCATTATGATAAGGTTGTGTGTGCTGAAATTCCTAACAAACTAAGACATCCCAGATTGCATGAGATGGTTGTCAAGCACATGATTCACGGTCCTTGCGGTAATTTACAATCAAGTAGTCCTTGTATGCAGGGTGATCCTAAAATTTGTCGTTTTCGCTATCCTAGACAATTTAACGAACAGACGACACAAGGAGAAGATTCGTATCCGTTGTATCGAAGGAGAGACACCGGGATAGAAGTGGACCTACGAGGACAAACACTTGATAATAGATGGGTGGTCCCATATAACCCAAGGCTTTTGATGATGTTTAACTGCCACATGAATGTTGAAGTTTGCTCAAGTATAAAATCTGTGAAATATCTTTTTAAATATGTTTATAAAGGACATGACAAACAGGTTATTCAAGTCAATCAAAGTGAGCCACGGGTTGTTATTAATGAGATAAAAAGATTTCAAGATGCACGCTACATATCTCCCCCAGAGGCTATGTGGCGCATTTTTTCCTTCTCTCTTTCTCAAATCTTTCCTGTTGTTCTAGCCTTACAACTTCATCTCCCAAATAATCAGATGGTTAGATTTAGAGATGATGACATAATGCCTAATATTGTTGATAGGGAAAGGGATAAGAGAACCATGCTAATAGCATTTTTTGAGATAAATAGAAATGATGAAACAGCCAGGGTACATTTGTATAACGATTTTCCAAAACACTTTACGTGGAATGGAAGCACACGCCATTGGAGTCATCGTTTCGGTAAAAAACAAAGAGGTCATATCGTTTCCGCTAATCCAGCCGAAGGAGAAAGGTACTACTTACGCCTACTTTTGTCAAATGTCAGAGGGCCTACTTCTTTTGAACATCTTTGCACAGTTAATGGTCAACGGTGTGAGACATTTCGGAAAGCAGCTCTTGAGTTAGGCTTAATAGAAGACGATGAATATCTATCACAGTGTCTCGAAGAAGCCTCTACGTTTCAGTTTCCCAATGTTCTTTGAAGGTTATTTGCGACCATAATGATTTTTTGCCAACCTGGAGATATTCGAAAGTTATGGAATGACCACTTTGAATCACTGTCTGAAGATCATCGGTTACACTGTCAAAGTATAGAACGAGTTCAAAATATGGTTCTTACCGAAATTAGTGTCTTGGTACAATCCATGGGTAAAAATATCAATGAATTCGACCTTCCTAAGATAAAAGACGATGTTAACTTACAAGATGCAGGTTATCGTGAGTTACAAGAAGAGTATGGGATTGTTTTGGAACCTGAACACTTGAGTGCCAAAGATTCACTTAATCCGAACCAAAAAAACGTGTTTGATGAGATCATGATGCATGTTGATAATGATCTTCCAGGCGTGTTCTTTATTGACAGGTGGAACTGGAAAAAACATTTTTGTACATTGCCTTGCTTGCTGAAATTCGGTCACGTGGTCTTATTGCTCTCGCAACAGCTTCATCAGGTGCAGCGGCTAATAATATGCCAGGAGGTAGAACGGCTCACTCAAGATTCAAGATTCCTCTTAATCTTGAAAATAATTCAATGTGCAATATCAAAAAACAGAGTGGGTCCGCTAAACTGATTCGGTCTGCCAAAATAATCATATGGGATGAAGCGTCGATGGCTAAACGACAGGCGATAGAGGCAGTCGATCGTACATTCAAAGACATTATAGGCGTTAGTCTCCCATTTGGTGGGAAGATAATGGTTATGGGAGGTGACTTCAGACAGGTGTTTCCGGTTATTAAACGTGGCACTCGAGCAGAGATTGTAGACTCCAGCGTACGAATGTCACCTCTTTGGTCTTTGACTAAGAAGATGCGGTTGACCATAAATATGAGAGCGCTGAAAGATCCATGGTTTTCTAAATTTCTTTTAAGAGTCGGCGATGGAACTGAAGAACCAATCGAAGGAAACTATATTCGCATACCCGATGACATGACAATTCAGTGCAACAACAGAGAAAACGCTATAAAAGAATTGATCCATGCCATCTTTCCATCAATTGAAGATAATGTATATTCTTCAGATTATATAATCTCTAGAGCAATATTGTCCACTAAAAATGAGAGTGTTGACGAAATTAATAATTAAATGATTGAAATTTTTCAAGGGGAGGAAAAAGTTTATTACAGTTTTGATGAAGCTGAAGACGATCAGCGTAACTTCTATCCGGTCGAGTTCTTAAACTCGCTAAATGTTAGTGGTTTGCTGCCTCATAAGCTTCGTTTAAAAATTGGATGCCCAATAATATTTTTACGTAATATCGATCCATCACATGGCCAGTGTAATGGCACGCAGTTGATATGTAAGGGTTTCATGCGAAATGTTATTGATGCGGAAATTGCAGTCGGTCAACATGCCGGAAAAAGAGTTTTTTTGCCAAGAATCCCTCTAACCCTTTCTGAAGATGACATGCTCCCATTCAAGCTGAAAAGAAAACAATTTCCAATTCGACTTAGCTTTTCCATGACGATTAATAAAGCTCAAGGTCAAACAATTCCGAACGTTGGTATTTATCTACCGGATTATGTATTTTCACATGGACAACTTTATGTCGCGTTATCAAGAGGGATTTCAAGACAAAGTACGAAGGTGTTGGTACATCTCGCCAAAGAATTCAAACAACGCGGAGTTTACACATCAAATGTTGTCTACCAGGTAGTGTTGCGTGATTAATTAATCGCATCCGTATAAAAAAGAAGGTAAGTTAGTAGATTTTGTGCCTTATTTGCTTCCAGAAATTACCTTTTAATTACTATTTTAAATCACCTGTAAGCGTCTAACATTTTTTTTATGTGTCGAAATCTGGTACAGTAGAGGAGAAGATACAAGAAAGTCATAAGCGAACGGATGTATTGGTAAAACAGGAAGAGATACAAGAGACTCCCCGCATTTTGTTTTTATTGTTTTGTCCAGCTACTTGACTGTTTTGAACTCTTCTTGTTTTTAATTACATCTACTTCCTTGTTTTGTACTCTTCTTGTAGAAGATCACCAAAGAATCGATAAACTAACAGAAAAACCAGTGCCATCATATCACGAATAAGAAAACTAACTTAAGTACTATACAATATATCACGAGACGACGGATAAACTAACGGTAAACAATTATACTATTGTAAATTGCCACTCCCGCCGCATCGATCGGGTAAGTGACTAGTTTATATAAAAAACCAAATAGATATTCTTTTTTAAAAACACTTCCATTTTGAATTGAAAATTTGTTGATTTTGCAAACTAAGATAAAATATTGGTTTATCTTGACTGTGAAAAAGACTAATGGTTTTTCGAGATCCTTTCTTGTGTTTCTAAACAGATTGATGCAGTTATCAAAATAATGTGCAGAATATAAGTAAAGTGCATATTGAGAGTGAAGTGAAGAACGTGTGAAGATGCATGGTAGGATCATTCTACTACATCCCAGAGTGATATGAAGAATTTGGAGATACACGCATAACCAAAGATATCTAGTTCACTGATCTACAATGAATGAAAGTTTTGGAAATTGGAAGCATCAGCTAAGGGGGAGTCTGTTGATGTCAGAAACTGTGTGTAGCTGACGTTATACAAAGACCAAAAGAACACAAGATGTTTGAAGACAAAGTTACACTATGAAGCTATTGTCAATAGGGGAGTCTGTTGGTGCATATTCGGTGACAACAACTTAATAGTTCAAGTATTTAGTCTTTGGATATTTTGTAATGGGCTTAGCATATTGGTTTGAGAGTTTATTTTTGTAATAGACTTGGAAAATGGCCTAGCCTAGTTAGAAGCCTAGTTCACAGACATGTGGTATATAAACATGTTTTGTGATTAGGGTTTTAGTGGTCTAAGAGAATTATAGAGGGAGAAAACTGAATAGAAAGGCTAGAGAGAGAGAGATTTCGTAGAGAGGGTTTGAGAGACAAGATCACAGAGATAGGCTGTGAGGTTGTGTGAGGTATTGAATTGATTGTAAACTACATTTTAGATAATTAATAGAATACTGGTTTAATTGTGAATTTTGTTTCTACTATTTTCTGTAACAATCTTATCTAGAGGATTCCCCACTCTAGGTTAGATAGCTAAACAATTATGTTAAGATCCATAGGATTAAGGGAGAAATCAGATTACAGGGAGATTAGAGAGAAAGCAAATTCGTGACATTGTGTGGGACGAATTTGTTTGTGTGCTAGGATCTTAGGTAGATTTTTTCGTATAATCAATAAAGATCAGTTTGTTGGTTTGAGTTTTTCTTTTTCTACACCTTTCTGTGATAATC